>NW_010729090.1:5821747-5836330 GCF_000365185.1 Nelumbo nucifera
GAGAGAGTTTCTTGTAATCAGGAAGAATTAGGCAGGAATTGAGTGATCAAGATCGATTCTTGATCAAGATTGGAGGTGCCAATCAGTTTTTTTTTTTTTTTCTCGTTTCTTTGATCAAGATTCAAGGTGCTGACAGTAATCAATTGATCAACTCTTAACTCTCTCTCTCTCTCTCTTTTTCTCTTTTCTTCTCTTCAAACCTGTAATACMGTAAACAATTCTTCTTCTTCTTTCAAGTTGGTATCAAAGCCTTAGATCTAGGGTTTCTCATGTGGATTTAATTTAGCCAACCACATGAGAATTGTTTAGGGATGAAAGTTCAGAAAGATCCTTATTTTGGCTGATTCTTGGAGGTTGCAAGAAGGCTTTAGCAGCTGTCCTAAGATTGGAGAGAGTTTCTTGTAATCAGGAAGAATTAGGCAGGAATTGAGTGATCAAGATCGATTCTTGATCAAGATTGGAGGTGCCAATCAGTTTTTTTTTCTTGGTTCTTTGATCAAGATTCAAGGTGCTGACAGTAATCAATTGATCAAGTTTGAAGACTGAAGGTAGCAATCAGTTTTCTGGGCTTTTGTCTTCATAAAATAAGTACATTTTCTTGAGATTGATATTCAAAAGGACTTTGTTATTCATTAAGAGAGGTACGGATAGAAAATCTCAGGACTGATATCAATCCCAGGATAATAGTTGACTGTTATCTAATGCAAAATCATTGTCCTAGGTTGGCTGTTATCAACCTTAAAATATAGTTTTTTCTTTTCACAGTAGTTTAAAGCCTCTTCTTAACTTAGAATGGAGTACAAGAACCAAGGGGAAGGTGCTTTTGGGACTGGTTGTTCAGGTAACATGACTGAAAACACCTTTCAGATTACAATTGTTAAGTTTGATGGATCAAACTTCTTGCTAGGGGATGTGAAGGAACCCTCCAAGGAGGACCCTACTTATGCTAGTTGGGTCCAAGAAAAGTTTTTGGTGATGACATGGCTATGCAACTCTATGTAGCCACACATTAGCCGAAACTACTTGTGGGCCAAAACAACTAAGGAAATATGGGATGTTATGAAGGAAATTTACTCTCAGCCTCTTAATGTTGTTAGGGCTTATGAGCTAAAATGTAAGGTTAAAAATCTGAGGCAAGGAGAGAAGCAGGTCTTTGTTTACTTTTTAACCTTAAAATCCTTGTGACATGAAATTGACCATCTTGAAACAACTGAGTGGGAGAGTCAAAAAGATGCACAAACATATAGGAAGCAGGTTGAAACTAATAGAGTTTTTGAGTTCCTAACTGGTTTGAACTCTGAATATGACATTGTGAGACAACAGTTGTTGACAAGAGATAGTGTGACTTTATCACAAGTCTATTCCCTAGTGCATAGTGAAGAAACTAGGAGAAAGGTTATGTTGTAGCAACAGCCCTCCGAATCAGCCTTGATAGCAGTAAGGCCTAAATCTTGGGGGGGGGGATAAGGAGAAGAAGGAAGCTAAGAAGCACTTAGTATATAAACACTGCAAGAAACCTAAGCATACTAAGGACACCTGTTGGAAGTTGCACCCTCATCTAGTTCCAGCAAAGCTCAGAAATAAGAAAGGGAATGCTAATATGGCTGTCAACACTGATAGTACAACTTCATCAGGCACAAGAGGCACTCCTCTAGATACCCTAGCTGCAGTCCGAGCTGCTCTGACTCAGCTAGAAAATGAATTTAGTAATTCAGCTCAGCCTACATCAGCTCAACAACTTACTTCAGCCCTTGCTCATACAATGTATTTTTCAGGATCTAGAAACGAAGAAGGTGATTGGGATTGGCCATGAGATGAATGGAGTCTACCTGTTGGAACATTCACAGGGAGAGTAGAGTGAAGCAAGGAAATTGTTTGTTTCTGAGTCTTGTAGTAAGATTATGCTTTGGCACAATCACTTGGGTCATTTATCTTTTAGGTCTTTAAAGAGTCTTTTTCCAAACTTGTTCGAGTCAGTAGAAGTGTCTGGGTTAAAATGTGAAAGTTGTGAACTTGCAAAACATAGTAGATCATCTTATCCTTTAAGTAATAAAAGAAGCAGCCTTCCTTTTGAGATTGTGCATACCGATATTTGGGGGCCCTACCATACTCCCACCATGGGGGGGTACAAATATTTCTTATTATTTGTTGATGACTACTCTAACAATACAGTCTCTTTGGTTTGATTGTAATGGTCTATCTGACCATCCACAGTCCTAAATACAAGGGAAGCCTACTGCTCTAAATGTTATCCTATTGGAAAAAAGAGTTACCAAAGCTGGAGTAGATGAGCATCTGTACCTCCAACACAGATCATTGCACTGTCTTAAGTCTTTGTGCAGTGAATGCACCAACACGTTTGTTGACCTTTTTTTGGTTGAACATGCTTGCTGACCTGGGGTATGAGATAATGTGTAGTGATTCAATACAAGGGGTACGATTCCTTTTAAGGAATCTTGTTCGCTTCCAATTACCATCCTACTAATGTTGAGGAGATTTCAAACTTGGGACTATGCGCCAAGAACGTCATCAATACCAGAGAGACCACAGTTCCCCAATTACATATAGAGATTAATGGGCAAATATTACATATGTATCAATGGGCCATCAGTACATCATGTTTGGGGATTCTGATGGATGAAATTTGTATAAAAGTATCTTGGTATTCCAGTTCTCCCAAGTTCCTGCAATATAGCTAAGGAGCATCTATAGTCAATTAATAATCATTTTGTTTGTTTCTAGACTTTTTTTGTTTTTCTCTTCTGTAGTCCAGACTATATTTTTATGTTAGATAAAGAAGAATGTTATCTCCTGTTAGCATTTTTAAATAAACTGTTCTATTCTGTGCACGTTTCCACTGATCCATTATGTTTGGATTGTTTCTATCGGGGCACCTGTTGATAATGGGGGGCCTTGGGTGAAATGTTACATTGATTTAATGTTACTTATGTATCAATATGTATGACTATTCCCCTTTATTCACCAAATCCTTGATGTTTTAAACTTCGAATTTCACAGTAGAAGATAAAGGAACAAGTGTTGAGTGTTGACTATTCACCACTAGTTGAATGTTGTGTGGTGTTTAATATCTCGGTTAATATGATCCTGCTTGGCATCCTTGTCTGTATTACCTCTGGCAGTCTAGGTACCCAAACTGATTTATCATGGTTTTGTTTTTGCCTCGTATTTGAAGATACAAGACTTCAGGAGGTTAAAATACAAGGAATTATTTTGGATAGGGTAGGAGATATTCTAGAAGTTGCTGTTATTTGTCTAGGTTTGGAGTTATAATAAGATAACACAGTGACTATCCAAGTGACATTTCTATTTGTGAATTGCTACGCTACCCCATGCTTCATGCCAAACTGACAACATTTGGGATTTCAGTTCAGGGTTCACTTATATCCACTACAGTTTCTGGAAAAAACCAAGTTTTTTTGCTTTATATTTAATATTACTCGTATGTCTAATAAACTATACATTCTTGGTATTTCAACAGAGTTCCATGCCTTCTGTGTTGATGCTTGGCTTACCACATGGAGAACGTTTTGCCCAGTTTGCAAGAGAGATGCTAGGACAAGCTCTGGTGATCCTCCAGCTTCTGAGTGCACTCCATTGCTTCCATCAAGGTCAGGTTCTGTTGCATCCTCTTCTGGATTGTCATCTGCCAGATCGTCATTCGCAGCATCATCAGCCATAAGAATAGCTCCATCATCATCACGACCGCCATCTTCCAGATCGTCGTTCACAACATCTTCAGCCATACGAATAGCTCCACCATCATCACGATCACCATCTGTCTCTCGTACTCATACCCTCTCCACCACTCCCTATGTACAACAGTCTTTTAGATCTTATAGCAACTCTCCCTCTCCTGCCCTCTATTTAAGCAGCTCAAGAGACCTCAGGAATGCGTCTTCTCAAAGATCTCATGCCTCCCACCTAGTTTCACCACACTCCTTGGGCTACCCTTCTTTATCACCTCTTAACTCGAGATACATATCACCCTATATTCCAAGTTCAAGCAATGCCTCACCAAGTTATATTGGGTCATCCAGCCACCAACAGTATCTGCGGCGTTGTAGTGAGTCAGCAGCAAGCTTTTCTCCTTTTGCATCTGCTCAATCTCTTCCGGGTTGTTGAATCCATGGCATCATGAAGAGTAGTGGGTGGATATGGCAAATACTTTATGAAGAGTCATTGCTAATGTTTTAAGCAGATTGACGAGTTGCGGATGCTACCCAGATCCCTTCAACTTCTACCAGAAACCTTTGGGGCGAAACGTCATGTGTGTGCTCTGATTTGACTGGTTGATGACTTTGCGGTAAACTTTCTTGTTCATTGGGTGATTGCTGATTGGTGGCTTTCTGATGCAGCAATAGGGCTACACCATATGTACACTGTAACATAAGATCAGGTTTTCTGGTATTCTGCGGGTATTCTAGTCCCAAGTGACTGCTCTCGAATTCTTACTGATCTTAAGCTATTTTGTTCATGCCTATTGTTCTTACATTGATTCTTCTTTTTTCCCGACTTCCTGTGAAATGATGGTGCGATTTCATACCAACCTTCAGTTGTGCTATGTTAGTCTTTTGTATATGTTGGTACAATATCAGACTCATGATACAGATTTCGACATCTACAGGATAAAAGTGTTCTGTAGTCTTTTTTGGTTTAATTGTGTGAATATGAATCATTGAAGTTAGTGAACAGCGTAACCTGGCATTGGCCTAGATGCTAAGCAAAAATCCGGTTGGTTGTGCAATTTAACTTGGGCAAGGGGTGGTGAAGTTTTAGATTGGGACTTGTGGAGCATAATATCTTGTAGCATTGGCTTCAACATTTTCAACTGTGATTACAAGGTTAGACTTTCTGCTCTAATTGCAGTCCCCAAACAAACGCAAATGGTGTTCCTATTAGCATCTTTAAATACTCCAATCCATGAATTTTACAGATTTCTGAAAGAGCAAATTTCTTTTGAATGAGGTTGACTTTGCATTTAAATATCAATTCTCCTATATACATTATCCACTGAAATATCAGCAAATTCTCCTATATACATTATCCACTATCAGCAAATTCTTATCTTTAAACCTTGATCGGGTCATGAATTACACTGGCAGTTGGATCGTTCAGCCCGTGAAAAGTATTAAATAACTGGGACCCAAAAAGCTTGCCATAATATCATCAGCTCTCAAGTCTACACTGATCAAGTCCTCAAGCTTTAAATATACTGATTCACATAGTTAATTGCACATTTAAATTGAATAAATGATTATTTTGTCATGACAATTTAGTTTAAATCAATGTTTTAAAAATTGACCTGGAACTGAACCATTCTGGCCATCAATTTCTGGGTTGATGGTTCAACCATCTGGTTTAAACAGATGGCCCCGTTCTGAGGAAAAAATAAAAAAAATAAAATAAAAGGCCAAAAACCATTGAATGGGCTTAACAGGTTTACAGTTCAACCACCCAGGTCAATGGGTTGACTAATTCAACAGTTTTTGCCCAGGGACTGGGGTTGTGGCAAAACAGAACCGGTTGCTTGGACAATTCCCAGGCCGAATAGACTACCATCTCGGTCAACAGTTCAACTGCCCAGGTTTGAAGTAAAATGGAACCAGTTGCATAGACAGTTCCTGGGTCAAATGGTTTAACCATCAAGGTCAATGGCGGTTCAAAAACATTGGTTTAAATATACTAGTTTTCTTGTGAAGGAGTAGGACAACCATTTGGGGACAACCGGGCAACACTTTTTGGTCAGCCGATTAAATTTAGCTTACAGGAGTTTGGGGCATTAACGGGAGTTCCAGCATTTGCAGATATGCCACAAATAATTTACTTTTCCAGTCATGTGCAACACGCAACATAAACAATCAAGAGTGATCAGATCCATACACATGGGATTTATCCAGTAATTCATACATAACAATTATTGGCATGTTTACTTTTGATTGGTTATCTAGCCCATTGTACACACCTTGTTTGTAGCATATCCTAGCCCTATACAACACAACAATCCTCATTTGCAGAGTCCAAGAGTCCAATATCTATAAAACTCATTTCTTTTCTTCATGGTTTGCCTTGTCTCTTGAACTACTGTTTCAAAACATTTACGGTAAATATAATGATATAGGGGCCTACGAGTTTGGATCCACTGACCACAAAACACTGGCCACATGCTGATTACAAGACCCTACAGCCACACATCAGGAGTATCTCCTTAAGAATAGCAGCATAGAGTATGAGAGATTTCCCATGTGGGGCTATAGGGCTAGTGGACAACGTTTTGTGATCAGCAGATCCAGACTCTGGCCCTGCTCTAGTCACATCTGTTAATGGACATATATATAGGGATGCAAACAGATCAGATCGGATTCAAATCAGAGTATATCTGAATCCGATCCGACATTGTTCATGATGGATCCAATCTGATCCAAAGATCTGATTGGATCTGATAGGCAATGATCTGAATTCAAATCTTCGGATCTGATCTGATCCTATCCAATTTATTTCTTTAAAAATTAATAAATTATTAAAAAAATAAAATATACCAATTTAAATAAAGAAAAACAAAAAATATAAATATTTTTTAATTATTTTCATCATATATATATATACATATTTTTATAAAAAAATAAATACTATAACAAATTTAAAAAATTACAATATAAATAATATATTAGATCGGATAGGGGTGATAGGAATTTGACCAAATAGGATCGAATCTCGATCCATTTGCTCCCCTACGTTTATATCATATGGAATCCTTTACACTCTTACCCGCTTTGTGGGTTAACCATGTATGATTTCTTGATACATAGGATGTAGAAATTATTATGAGTAAATATTATCTTGAAAAGACTTTAGATATTCAGATTTTACTTTAAATAGGATAGTCGATGTAGAATGACAAGGAAACAGCACCATTTCTTTGCATTGCTAGGTGAACATGTAATGCAGGGAAAGCCATGTTAATTGATTAGTATTAAAAGTTATAATAGAGATATAGATGGTATTTGTGTAACCTATGAGCAGCCTTAGGCTGTGTTTGGTTTGAAAGAAAAGGAAAGGAAACCTCTTCCTTAATTGACTTAATTTCTCTTCCTTTTCTTTCAAACCAAATTACAGCCTTAATGGCCAAATGGCATACTGGGTTGATTACCATGTCCACAAAATTTACTATAACACTATTTTACCATGCGTTGGTCATAATTCCATTGTCCCACAAGATGTAATCCTGGATTAAGGTGGACAGGGATAGTGCAAGTTGCTGCCTGGAAGAGTTTCTCACCTTTTCTCAAATCACCTGAAGCTGTCCTTCGCAAGTTAACATTGTAGTTTTTCTGGTTGGACTTGGAACTTGCTGATGAGGGAGAATACATGAGGAAAAACATCTTGGACTCTAGGCTTTCTACAGACACCTTTACATTGGAATCTTCTATTCCTGTTTATGGGGTTAAAGTTTTGACTACAAAGTGTCCATACATCATCCTATCAAACCAGAGATTAAAATCGAAAAGCCCCAGTCCAACGGTTTTAGTTCAAGGGGGATTTCTCTCCTCTCTTTGTCCACCCATATAGGATTCCATTGCAGGTGCCAACAGAAGCCAGTTATTCGATGTGGAGAATGGAATCATTTCTCTAATCTGGGTTCAGCCTCTTCTACAATAGACTAAGTTATACGTTAAGATTTTACTAACACATTCGATAAATTGTAAATAAATTAACTGACCTATACACTTCCCGACGTTGCCTCATCCCCCCATTTTCTAAAGAAAAAGGAAAAAAGAATCAAACACTTGCTCCTGCTGGGACGTAAAAGCTTGAAATATGCACCATATCTACCTTACTGAACCAGCTGGTTCAAACAGTATGCTAATGAACAATCGCATTTATTGCTCCAGCTTGGCACGTTTTGAATGTGTTTGCCTCATCCAATCAAGACATTCCTCTGCAGTGCCATATGGATGGGCAAGCTGCCATTCAAGCAATCTTTGTTGCTGCAAAAGAAAAATCGGTCATTTATTATGTAATTAGCTCCAAAGTGCAGGCATAAAGGGTTACCTACCCATTCCTTGACTTGAGGCCCTCCAGTCTTGAGCTGCAAAACGTTCATGATGTCCTTTCCATTGACCAATGGTTTCAGTTCCCATACATTTTCAAGACCTGCATTAGATTAAAAAAAAAAATCTAAAGATTACATCTTTTTAGGATACCGAAAGAATTGGTATACATTAACAGTTATTGACTGTTGGAGAACCAATTGATCAACTTCAGTCTATTATCTAGCCTTAGAAAACTTCCCATCACTCAATGGCTAAAACTTCAATGATGGTACAAATATCCAGGTTCTTCAGAGGGGAGGAATGAATACGGGTCTTTCATAATTTTCTTGAACAAACTGCCCACTGCTAGTCACCCATGTCCTTGAACTCATCAGCTTGAGAATTTACCACTACATCAAGCAAGACCCCCTAGCCTCTTCTCTCAATGGGTGCCAACAAAATTAACAATTTTGTAACTACAATTCTATATACTGCAGCTGAACTAAGAATGAGTTTATGAATACTGAACGAGTATCACAGTGAGATGGTCAGAAACAGAAATAGCAATGATAGGACCCATCAAAAGGGGTAAACACTGATGAAGTTGCTGCTTTACAGGATTGGCTGGCAGTGGACTCATCTAGTATCATGAAGGAAGCTTCATTGCAAGCTCTTCCAAGCATCTCAGGAGAGTTCTCATTGACACTTACGGAGTTTGGATCAATTAAGATGCAAAATGTAATCCAACACACCTCAGTCATGGATCCAGAACATCAAAGTCAAATATGACAGAATCATTCAACTATGTCAAGCTTAAACTAGAGTCCACGACATGGTTCCAAGCTACTCCTTCAAAGATACACTTCCTATGTTAATACATACTTCAAGTTCTTTCAGTTATATATGCACATGCATCTGTGTATGTGTTATCAAGGTGACACTTAGATGAGGACATTTTTTGGGGTTACCTTATGCCTCACTTTAGTATGCTAGTATTTGAGGTGTATTAGGGCTGCAAACGTACTAAATCGAATTTGGATAGGGGTATATCCAAATTCAATCTGATAAGAAAAATATATGATTTGAATTCTATTCGAATCCGACAGATATTCAGTGACCCCTATTCAAATTCGACTCACTTGTATTATCAGATATCCGAATTCGTATTTGATTCGATTCAGCCTGCAACATTGCAAGAAGATCAAGGATAAAGACTGATGACTGATAGCAGAAGAGGATAAAGAAGAATGCAGATATTGATATCATGATCTACATATTCTGGTCTCCCAATCCTATTCCCATTATTCCCATCCATGCTGATAATGTAAAGACAATCAAGATAGCCTCTATTCTTGTGTTCCATGAACACACAAAGCTTTGTGAGGTTGATTGCAAATTCACTAGAAATTAGATTCTTAACATTTTTATTGAAATTTTTTTATTTAGATTATAAACATCTTACCTCCATAGATGAAATAGAGACCAAGGGTCATGCATTGGTGCGATCATCCCACTTATGACCACCTAAGCATCGCCACAATCTTAAGCTTATTCAGTCCCAAGGTATATCATACTCTCAGCATCTGTGACAATGCCATTATATCTGTTGCACTCATCTAATTGCCTTAAAATGGGCCCTAAATAAGCATCTATCCCTCATCCAACATCTGAAATCTCCTCCGACTCCTAATGGGCCCAGATTGATCAAATAGTAATCATCACAAGTCCCAAAACTAATAGTGCAACTGATATGTAGCAAGAGCCCATAAAGAACGGGAGCAATAATAATAAAATATATCAAACAGAAGGGAAAGACTGATGTCATGCCATATTTATTGATAAATGTGCAGATAACAGAAAAAAATTAAATATAGGAAATTTTTTAACTAAAGCCATCAATTTAAGTCAACTAGAAGAAAAGGTGTCAGTGATCATACCTAGATCAACAATCTTATTCTCAACTCTCTTGAACAATTCTCGACTCTTTTCCAATTCAAAATGTCTGTCCAGGAGTTCTTCATTTTGTTTAGGATTTATGGGATATAACAATGTTGACATCAGTAAGGCCACTCGCCAAAAACCTTTAATCTCTCTTAGAAGCAATCCTGGGCAAGGAAATGAAAGAAGTTATCTGGTATGAAAGGTTTATACCTTGTAAAATATCATAATCCTTTTATAAATAAATACAGCTTTTGGACTAGTTGATTACAATGCCTGAGAAGGCAATAGTCCCCATGCGTGGAAATTTTGACAGTAAATGATTGAAGAACCCCAACTTCTGTAAACAACATAGGCATCTATACACAAGATCACTAAACAGGGAAGCAATCTATTAACTGTCAAAGACCTAGGTTTTGACAGTTTAATGTGTATCTAGTGTTTCTATGCCTGGAGACTTAGGCAGTAAATGATTGATTTACCTCAAGTTCCTTGTGATAAAGAATTCAACAAGGAAGCAACTCATTTTTTACTAGTCATTTATTAGAAAAAGGAACTCAAAATCAACATACAAATGTCAATAAATGATGGTACATGTGCAGTATTGAATTCTCATAAAAAACAAATGGGCAATAGAGCTGGATTGGGTAGCCCTGATGGGCAATAAATGATGGTACTTGTACACCCTTAATGGGTAGTAGAATTGCAATTAGTGCCAGTTTGGGAGGGCTTTCATTTCACATAGTGGCTTCTGTCTTTGTAATGTTTGTCCCACATGGAAAGTCTAGAAGCTATATTTGGTGAAAAATCCAGAGAGCCCCAATATGCTTTCATTAAGCCAAGAAATCAACTTTCTATGAAGCTAGCATAGTTGTCAAGGCGACTAGGCAATTTTTAGAAGTCGCCTCGCCCAACGCCAAAGGTTTTTCGTATTAGGCCACACATGTACACATTATATCATTTTTTGAATGCCTCTATATATACTGTATCATTTTATTGGTTGGTTCTATTTTATTAGAATACAACCTGTTGCATGTTACAACTTTTTTTATAAAGATCAAAAGGTATTGATATCTCCAAACCTGCCAATATCCGTCTTCTTGAATCAACTGGTACATCAATCTCTTCTCTTCCCAGATCAACTTCAATTTTTCCTTCCTCATTTAATGCTATTAAAGGAATCAAGGATATAAATCTTTCTGATGCATTATGTAAGCTTATAACCTAGCAATGAGAAATTATATTCAATATCATGGATAAATTTATAAATGATTAAGTAAAAACAGAGTTCTAACAAACATGAAAACATGGGGACAATGCAAGAAAATGAATGTCTGAACTGACCATCTCTGCATCACTGGCTTTAAGCTTGAGAGAATTCCGAAAGACATGGTTGACCAGGGGAATCTGTAAAGAAAGCAACTTAGACTTGAATTTGAACACATGTAAACAAAGTAATGAAAAGCGACAGCAGCATATAGCATGATGGCTGAAGATTATACATAACCATCAAACATGACAATTAAAATCAACAAATTACCCAGTAAAAGCCAGGACATATAAGGAGGTAAGAAAGGAAGCTCAGGTCGTATATGAGTTAATTGGACAGAAACAAAACTGAATTGGCAAAGAAAAATGTAACTAAAATCAGCCCATTAAGTTCTGGGAAAGTGAAAAAAATGTACTCCAAAAAAGAATGTAGAAATTAAAAATGCATTTATAAAACTCAATGAACAACCAAAACAATAGCAAGATGAACAATAATTTTGTGTGTGCATGGAATAATATGCACATCAATATGCTGCAAATTTGTAATCAATTGTTAATGCACCCAATCAGGTTGGCTAACTCGTTAGCCAGTTATCTTCATAGATTAGGTGTAGCAAGGAGATATTTTGCATTGTGTTTTTTATTTATTAATTTATTTTTGAACAGCTAAAGTATATGTATTGTATTAATATCTGATAGAAATAATTCTTCAATTGCACATGTACACTAAGGATCTGTACGCTGGGACAAACATTGTTCAACTACACACGAGGTCTTTCAATTACAAGACTAGTGTAGTATAATCAAAAGGAGCAAAGAAGATTCCATGAAATTCTAATTGATATGTAGCCATGTTTTTAGTGTGTCCCAAACCTTCCTAACAATCTCCTCAGTGCTACCAGCATATGCAACAAGGAATCATAGACCATAGAGTCTTCCTCTTTTAAGTCCATTTGTTTGCCAACCTTGAATAAGCTCTTTAAGGGTGTTGGGCATGCACTATTGTATTCTGAACAAATGGAGAAATTCATCCCAGCGTAGTCCTGCCAGAGGACACTGAAGAAAAATATGGTTTTCTGATTTCAAGAAGAATTCATCCCAGCGTAGTCCTGCCAGGGGACAGTGAAGAAAAATCGTCCTTGGGGAGCTTCATTTTATAATAACTGAGAAAGAAGGTGTTCATATAACAACTTAGATTTCCTCCATTCAAAACCAAAGTTCAATCTCCAAAAAACATAGTCAATAAAAATCCAATTAGCTTGGTCCTATGTCTCTTCTAAGGCCATACAACCATGACATTCTTATACCCATCTAGCATGGTTTGAATCAGTGGTGTTTGGTTCCTTCAATGCACCAGCCAAATAACCCAATTTACCACAACCTCTAAATTGCATCGGCACATATTGAGACCATAATAAATAAACGGTCCCATCTAGCTTTACTGTAGATATTAACCAAGGTTCTCTACACCCCCAGTACCACAACTTTAAAAGGCACCCACACATATTGAGGCCATCATAATTAATTAGTCCCATCCCAACCTTAATCTCTCCAATTGGGTCTATTCTCTACAAAAGAACCCTTTAAGGGCTCTTTTGTAATTCTTTATTTTTTCTTCCTTAGCCCTTCAAGGACTCCTTTGTAATTATACATAATTAATATACATTTTGACTCGTTTGGGCTGGGGGTTGATTCGTTCTGTTAGACACCCCTGAAACCTTTGGTGCTCCCACAAACTGGAAGATTGACATGGTATCAAAGTGGGTCGTGTCCACCAGCTGCTGATTCGATTAACTTGGATGATTAGAGGATTGTTTGAGGAGTATTTTTAATACTATCGAACTCTGGTTGAAGGTTATTGGAGCACTGTTTTAATCAGCCGAAGTTGATAGTTTTTTTTCTTTTTTTTTCTTGAAAAGACGCCCAGCAGGTCAGTTTTTTCTTGTTTTCTCTGAATTGGCTGATTCAATCAGCCTATAGTTGGTGTCACCCAGGTCTCCTTTAACTGGTTATTAATCCACTTTGAAGATTGGTTCGGTTTTGATAGGGTTTTGATCCCATCTTGTAGTCGACAGTCCTGAAACCTTCCATTTTGGGATTGACATCAATATAACCCTATTGTTCTGAGATTTCTACAGCATAATCTCAGTTTATTTGGTGAAGTATTACTTCAGTATTGCTCTTGAACTGTTACCAATTTATGTTGGGTAGTTAATCTCCGGTTCTTCCTTCTGTTAGCTTTCTTTTGAGCTCTGTTAACCTGTTTTGGACTGTGGTTGTGATTCAGAATATCTGAGAAGGATGATATCATTCCCGTAAAATTTGATGGAACTAACTACAACATGTGGAAGTTCCATTTTGATTTCTATGTTGAAGGAAAAGGCCTGGAGGGATATTTGAATGGGAAGGTTACTAAGCTAGATGAAAGTTGGATAATGGGAAAATAATTTCTTGGATAGTCAACTCAATTGTTTCTCATATTACAGTACCCATGAAAAGAATGTATACTTCGATGTATGCATACTTGAAGGTGTACCATCAACCCAACATGTCTAGACAGTATAAGATTTAATCTGAGATTTTTGCTAATTGCTAGGGAGATAAGAAGATTCACGAATATTATGCTGGTTTCATTGACTTGTGGGCAAAATATGAGCTTGCCCATATAGACCCTTCAGACCCTGTAGAATGTGTCGAGTATCTCCAGCAACACTTTGAGAAGAGAAAGGTGAATCAATTCCTTATGAGACTTAGACCTGAATATGAGATAATTAGGTCTAACATTGGAGTAGAGGAACTCTTCCATATTTGGATTCTGTTAAAATAATTTAGTTGTTGGTGTTAGGGTCTGTTTGACTAGTTAAAGTGTTTTTTTTATTTCGTTTTTTCACTTCTGTTATGTTTGTTATTGTAGTCAGGGGCACAAGGGTCTTTTCCCTTGTTATTTCTGCCGCCCTATATATATTATAATAAAGGCTGGCGCCGCCAGCACTGTTACATTGCAAATCCCTTCTCTTCTACTCTCTCTTCTCTCTTCTTCTTCTCTTCTCTTCTCTTCCTCTTATTTCTGGCCGGCCATACTATCAAGATGGTATCAGAGCAGGAATACTGACCTAAGAGAGCAGATCGAACAACCTTTACTGAGAGAACAGATCGAATAGACCTGCTGAACCTGGGCGGAACAGAGATCTGAATCTGGACTGAGGAAAACAGCTCTACAACTGGTACAGTTCTTCCGTTTTCTCTTCTTTACCCTTCTTGGTCGTGTACCAAGTGAAAACCAAATGAATCTGGTTTACCCTTCTTGGTCGTGTACCCTTCTTTA
>NW_010729090.1:5841364-5897564 GCF_000365185.1 Nelumbo nucifera
CTAGTTAAAGTGTTTTTTTTTATTTCGTTTTTTCACTTTTGTTATGTCTGTTATTGTACTCAGGGGCACAAGGGTCTTTTCCCTTGTTATTTCTGCCGCCCTATATATATTATAATAAAGGCTGGTGCTACCGGCACTTTTACATTGCAAATCCCTTCTCTTCTGCTCTCTCTTCTCTCTTCTTCTTCTCTTCTCTTCTCTTCCTCTTATTTCTGGCCAGCCATACTGTCAAGAGATTCAATTATGGGCAAACTATTGAGGGAGGAGACTAGACTTTTAACTGTTGCAAGTATTGATGGGAAATTAATTGACTCGAGGCTAAATAGATTTTGTTGTTCAAAGAAACAAGAAATCTAGTGCTAAGGATGACTCCAAAATTCAATGTTATGAATGCAAAGGGTTTGGTCACATTACTTCCCATTGTAAGAAGAAGAATGCCTGCACTTATTGTAAGCATCATTGTCACATCATTTCAAACTTCCGGTTAGGCCATCTAATGGTGTCTAGAAGAACCAGCCACATGCACATCAAGTGAATGAGGGACAAACCACAAATATCTCCTTTTCTTCATCTATGGATAAAGAGAAAATTTGGAAACTGTTAAAATTTGCTATTTCCTTTGCATTTTGTTATTGGCCTGTCTGGTGAGTTTTCTAGTTATTGTTCTTCTCAATCTCATATTTGGGTCATTGATTCCGAAGCAACTAATCATATGAACAGGGGCTTACCTTGAACCCCCAGATAGTATTTCTAAAACCCATCATAGACATATCATTACTACCAATGGTGAAAAAGCTGAATATTGTTCTTCTCAATCTCATATTTGTATCATTGATTCTGGAGCAACTAATCATATGACATGGGCTTTACCCTGAACCCCCAGATAGTTTTTCTAAAACCCATCATAGACATATCATTACTACCAATGGTGAAAAGCTGAATATCATTGCTAGTAATAACCTGTCCCTTAAGCGGTCATCTATTGCCTCCTTTCCTCTTACCAAAAACTTTTTCGTTCCTAACCTTACTACTTAGTCTGATTTCTGTTGGCCAACTTGTTGATGAAGGATATACACTTACATTTTCTCATGATGCTTGTTTGGTTCAGGACCGATGGGAAGATGAAAGGGAAGGGGCGTAGGTTGAGCCGTTTATTTGCATAGGAGTTCGAGAATTCTCAAGCACCAACATCATCAACATACTTTAGTTCATCCACTTCTAGATCTTTTGTTGGGCAAAGAAATAAGGTTTGGGATTTATGGCATAAATGTTTAGGACATCCACATTTTGAAAAATTGAAATTTTTGTTTGACTCTGGTTCTATTAAAAATAAAATTCCATCTTTAAATACTTTTGATGCCTCATGTGTTTCTTGTTGTTTGAGTAAAAGCCTGCACTCTACCCTTTCCTCACACATTTGAGCATGCCAACTCACCATTTGGAATCATAAGATGTTTGGACCTAATCTGTTATTTCTCGATTTGGATATACTTTGTCTTGTTCATTGATGATGGCACCAAGTACACATGGATTTACTTTTTGAGACAAACCAGAAGTATATCTTACATTTCAGCATTTTCATGCTATGATATTGTTAGTATTCAGCCGAACTAAGAAGAGAGAAAGAAGAGAGAGAAGAAGAAGGAAGAAGAAGAATAGTGTTGAACTGAGAAGACAAAAAGTCTAACCCAGTCGACCATATATTTAAAATTGACAAACAAGTATACAAAGACAGAAATGCCCTTGTCTATGTAGGAGGCATATAACTAACACATTCCTTAGATGAAAAAGACTAAAATACTCCTATTTAATCAACTCTAACACTCCCCAACAAGCTGGAGAGTATATACAATATAATCCCAACTTGTTACATATATAGCCGACTCTTCCCGAACTCAACCCTTTTGTGAACAGATCTGCCCATTGATCACCTCTTCTCACATGCTTTGTCCTTATCACACCATTGATGACCTTTTCCCTTACAAAGTGGCAACCTACCTCTATATGTTTAGTTCTCTCGTGAAAAACTGGGTTGGATGAGATGTGAATTGCAGCCTGGTTGTCATAGTATAGTTTCATGGGTTTGCTTATTGAGAACCCAATTTCCTGCAATAGATTCTTCAACCACACTAGTTCACATGTAGTGTGTGCCATGGCCCTGTATTCTGCTTTTGCACTGCTCCTTGCTACCACAATCTGTTTCTTGCTCTTCCATGTCACAAGGTTTCCTCCAAGAAAGGTGCAATAACCTGTAGTGGATCTTCTGTTTGATACAGAGCCAGCCCAGTCTGTGTCGGTGTATTCAACTATTTCAAGATCACCTCCTGGCTTGTACAGTACCCACGACCTGGAGCCCCCTTCAAATACCGCACAATCCTAAGAACTGCATCCCAACGAGGTAGCTGAGGACTCTACATAAACTGACTTACCACACTGACAGCAAATGAGATATCAGGCCTAGTGACAGTTAGATAATTTAGTTTTCCCACTAGCCTTCTTATTCCTTCCAGGATTATCAAACAATTCACCTGTGTCACTTCCCAACTTCACAATCAGTTCCATGAGAATTTCAACTGGTTTAGCACCTAGTAACCTTGTTTCTTCCAACAGGTCAAGGACATATTTCCGTTGACAGGGTTTATGCCTTGCTTTGATCTAGCAACTTCTATACCCAGGAAATACTTCAACTTCCCAAGATCTTATGTCTAAAAGTGATCTTGTAGGAAAGTCTTCAATCTATCAATCCCAACTCTATCACTGTCAGTTATGACTATGCCATCCACATAAACTGCTAGCAAGATCTTCCTAGCCACAGAGTCATAGCTAAATACTGAGTGGTCAACCTGACATTGTCTCATTCCAAACTCCTTTAGCACTTCACTAAATTTGTTAAGCCAAGCACGGGGGGACTGTTTGAGCCCATAGATCGCCTTCTTGAGCTTACACACCTTACCATCCTCCCCATGAGCAACAAACCCTGGTGGTTGCTCCATGTACACTTCCTCTAGAAGATCACCATGGAGGAAGGCATTTTTAATATCAAGTTGAAATAGAGGCCAATCATGCACGACAACTAAGGAAATCAACACACGGACTGAGCCAATCTTTGCAACTGGAGAAAAGGTTTTGACATAGTCTACACCATAAAGTTGAGAGTACCCTTTTGATGAGTTCCCATGTATGATTTTGATGAAGAGCAGAGAGTTCCTCTTCCATAGCTTTTCGCCACCCTGGCGAGGTAAGAGCCTCCTGAACATCCTTAGGTATGGATACAGAGGACAACAAGGTAATAAACTTACGATGGGAAGCAGAAAGGTGAGATATAGAAACATAATTGGATATGGGGTGTAGAGTGCAACTATGTTTACCTTTCACAATGCAATAGGAAGGTCAAGATCAGAAGGAAATTCGGTTGTGGAAGGAGCTGGATCTGCTGCCAGAGTAGAAGGTGGTGGGGGTGCTAGTCTCTATCGATGAGTATACACTTGACGGATTGGTGGTCTTTCAGTACGCTCCTGCATTGGGAAAAGTGGAGACTCAGGCATAATGGGAACCACCAAAATGGAATCATCAACCGGAAGAGGAAGAGGAACCTCTATAGGTGAAGGAGAGATATCACAACCAAAGAAGTATGGCACCGATTAAAGCAATGTAACATCAGGACAAACAAATGATTTCCGAGTAATAGAATTGTAGCATTTATACCCTTTCTAGGTCCTAGAGTAGCCAAGGAAGATACACTTAATGGAGCAAGCATCCAACTTGTCTAAACCAAGCCAAGATTCTGAACAAAGCACACACATCCGAAGATCTTGAGAGTTAGGGGATATGGAGACAAAGTGGGAAATAAGATAGAGAATGGAGAACAACCATCAAGAACGAACGTGGGCATGCGATTAATGAGAAAATAAGTAGTAAGTACTGCATCACTCCGGAAACATTTAGGAGTATTCATATGACGAAGAAGAGACCAAGTTGTTTCAAGTAGATGTCGGTTCTTCCTCTCAGCCACCCCATTTTGCTGAGTGTGGGCACAAGATGTCTGATGAATAATACCATGCTGTTCCAAGTATTGCTGAAACGGAGAAAGAAAACACTCTCTGCATTGTCAGAACGAAGAATTTTAAGTGAAACACCAAATTGTGTACGTACTTCAACATGAAATTTTTGGAAAATGAAAAATAATTCACTTCTTTCTTTCATTAAATAAAGTCATGTCATTCTTGAATAGTCATCAACAAAGATAACAAAATATTTGTAACCATTGTACAACTTAATTCTAATTGGACCCCAAACATATGATTGAACTAAGTCATAAGTAGGGGTGTCAATTGGACCGGATTTGGTCCAATCCGATCCAATCCAATGTGAGTCCATTATAAATGTACGAGGTCCAATCCAATCCAATGAATGCTTTGGACCAATTTGGACCGGTCCAATTCAATGTATGGATCATCCAATCTATTCAAATTCATTTTGATTTAGATTGGTTTCAACCCAAACCCGGTTCGTTGACACATATTCTTATCTTATATCAATGGACCAAATATTGGCTTAATCCAACCTAATCCAATATAACTTTGTTACGAACGGACCAAGTCCAATCCAATCTAATAAATATTTTGGACCAGATTGGTCCAATCGAATGTCATATTAGTTCGTCCAATCTGTCCAAATTGATTTTGGACTGAACGGAGTCCAATCCAAAACCGGTCCATTGACACCCTTAGTCACAAGGACTTAACATATGACTATCAACTCTAGGACTGAAGGAAATCCAATGGTGTTTCCCATACTAATATGACTCACTGCAAAGAGGACAGACGACTCAATGACGGAACAAGAAGTTTGAAAGCTTTAAGAGATGGATGGCCGAGTCTATAATGTCACTGAAGAGGAGTCAAGGAGGTTTGAAGTGCAACTGTAGAGCCACCATTGTCAGGATAATACAATCCACTAGTTTCATGCCCTCCACCAATCTTCTTCCCCGTCGTTAGATCCTGAAAAACACAAGAGGAAGGGTAAAATGTGATAGAGCAATTGAGGGATTTGGTTAGTTTACTAACAAACATAAGACTAAAAGAAAACTTAGGAACATATAAAACAAAAGACAAAGAAAGAGATGTTGTGGTAACATTACCAACACCGTAAATGGGGGAAGTAGATCCATTGGCAAGGGTAAAATTATTTGATGTAGAGGTTGGAGAAAGGGAGGAAAACACACCTGGAGTGACCAAAGGCTCTAGAATCAATTATCCAGGGTGAAGGTTTGGATCCTAGGCAAGCTATACCTAAATGAGCAAGGGTGGCGGTGTTCTGATGTGAAGTGGCCTGAAGAAATCTCTCATACTCCTCTCTTGGAATACTCATCATCTCCTTCCCAGTAGTAGTGACTGTAGAAGATGCTGGATCTGGTTGAGTATCACTAACTTCACTACCACCAACAGCTGTATGATTAGCCCATGTGGATTGTGGGCCATGCAAATCATAGCAGAAGTTAACTGTGTCCTCACCCACAATGTGTGCGCTTCCTCTGCCACAGCCTCCCCGTGTCACAACCTCCTCCACTTCTACGACTACCAACAGGGTTACCACGGCCTCCCTTAACTGTATGACCACCTCCTCTGTGCCCATAAGAAACACCTCGAGTGTCAACAAGTGCTGATCTGTCGGAAATCATGTTACTCTCTGTGGGGCTAAGAGATATCCTGCAGAGACAAGCAAACACTTCTTCTAGAGTAGGGAGAGCAGATCCTCCCAATATCTATACTCTGATAGGTTCATACTCTACTCCCAGTCCCACCAAGAACCATGTAACATCTAGTTATTCCCTTTGTTGCTGCTGAATTTTGACGTTCGGAGTTAAGGGATGATAGACATTAAGTTCATTCTGAAGATTTTTCATACTGGCATAATATTCTTCAAGAGTCTGATTTCCCTACTACAAATTGAAGTATTCCTGATAAAGTTGATAGCCCTTGTAGTGTTTGTTGTCTTGTCCAGAATAGTTTCTTGGCATGTTCCCATATATCCCTTGCTGTATCTAAAAACATGAAATTAACACTGATTTTAGGCTCCATACTGTTCCACAACCACGTCATGATCTAAGCATCCTCTTGCTCTCAATCACTAAAACCCAGGGATTCAGCACTCGGTTTCTCCTCCTGTACATGTTTCACTTTCTTCTTAGCCTTCAGAAACACTTCCAACAACTTGGCCCACGGAACATAGTTTTCACCATTGAGTTTGATGGACGTCATCTGGACACTTAAAAACTCAAAGGAAATCATCACACTCGATTTCTAGTCACTACTCGCATCACCCATCGACACCATTTCAATCTATGAAGCTAGTTCTGCCCGTCACACACAAAAAGGAGAGGTTCCAACCACTACACTACTGTTCTTCAACTACCACACCAGCACACTAATAATCACCACGAGTTTGCCCTAGCATGCATTCGACCACTTTGAACACCATTGTACTGCGAACAAGCAGATTTAAACACAGGGAATCCCTCTTGAAACTGCTCATTAGAGGGTTCAGACCACTGCTACTACACCTACTCAACCACCACAGCTGTTACACATGGTGACAACAGTCCACATGAAAAAAGTTTTTCTTTCTCTGTTCACTCGAACTGTTGCACTCATCCACTGTCACCAGAAGTCAATCCACCGAAACCCTGGAGGTTGCCACAGAAAAAGAAGAACGGAGAAAGAAGGCTGCAATCGACTTTTACTAGTGGCACTCTCGTACCATGTTAGTATTCAGCCGAACTGAGAAGAGAGAAAGAAGAAGAATAGTGTCGAACTGAGAAGACAAAAAGTTTAACCTAGTTGAACATATATTTAAAATTGACAAACAAGTATACAAAGATAGTAATGCCCCTGTCTATGTAGGAGGTATATAACTAACACATTACTTAGATGATAAAGACTAAAATACCCCTGTTTAATCGACTAACAAATACAAATTCGGTTTCATTCTCATACGTATTTTCTGTTCAGATTCAGGGGGAGAATATACTGATGGAGACTTCTTATCCTATCTAACAAGTCATAGGATACAAGTTTAACGAAGCTGTCCAGACAAACCTCAACAGAATGGAGTGGCTAAGCATAAGAATGGTCATGTGCTCAGTGTTGTGAGAACCCTGATGCAAGAATCTCATGCTCCTTTGTTTTGGGTAGAGGCTGCTAGTATTGTTGTGATAATATGTCTCCTTTCTTGATTAATTGTGTTTCCTCTTTTGTTCTTGCTAATATGTCTCCTTTCCAGAAACTGTTCGGTCATCCTCCAGATTTATCTAGTCTCCATGTTTTTGGGCGCCTTTGCTTTATTCATTTTCTGTCTTGTGAATGTTCCAAGTTATCTGCTTAGTCTGTTATGTGTGTCCTTGTGGGATATAGTCTAGATAACAAAGGATTTCTTTGTTATGATCCCTCTGCTTGTCGCATTTGTGTTTCTCAAAAGTTGTTTTCCTTAAGCCTATCTCCTTTTTTATTATTGTTGCTAGGCTATCTATTCCATCTGTTACTGTTTTGCAGAATTTTGCTCATAGGATGTTTCTCCTCCTACTAGTGTGAAAGACCTTCTCGCCTTCTCTCGCAAAGGTAATGTGCTCCAGATCCTATGCCTACAACCTCACTTACTCCTAGTTCGGATCATCTCTCCACTAATGCTCCTGTAAGTGATGTTACTTCATATTCTATTTCTATTCCTACCACATCTCTTCGTCATTCCTCTCATATTTCTAGACCTCCTGACCGCTATGGTTTCCCTTCAAACCATAGTTCTTTGTTTGTTGTGTTATCTGTCATATATATCCCCTGCTCATATCAACAAGCCATTACTGGTCCTCATTGGAGAAAAGCCATTGGTGCAGAAATTTATGCCTTATAAGAGAATGGCACTTGAATTTGGTGGTTCCTCCCTTTAGATGCTTTAGTCATTGGAAGTTGTTGGGTTTACACTGTGAAATTGAAGTCTGATGGTTCATTGGAACTATACAAAGCTTGTCTTGTTGCTCAGGGATACACCTAAGAGTATGGCATCGACTATAAGGAGACATTTGCTCCTGTTGCCAAGATTACTACAATTCGTATCCTCCTAGCTCTCTATGTTGTGCATTCGTATCCTCCTAGTACACATGAAGCCTCCTAGATACAGTGGTGATCTCGCCCTTGTTTAGCGGCTAAAGAAATCCTTATATGGCCTCAAACAAGCTCCTCAGGCCTGGTTTGAGAAGTTTCGAGATGTTGTTGTTGCTATTGGATATCATCAGAGATGTTGTATGTAGAAAATGTGGTGTTGACTAGGGATGACCAGGATGGAATACAGAAACTCAAGTCTCTTCTCCACAGTTCCATTCATATGAAAGACTTGGGCTCTCTTATTTATATCTTGGGGCTGGAAGTACACCGTAGTGACCGAGGTTACTTTGTTTGTCGACACAAATATGCATTTGATCTTGTAAAGCTTGTTGGTCTTACGGGCACCAAACAGGTTGGTACACCTCTAGGACTCAATGTTAAATTGTCTAAATCTATGGGACCTTGCTTCTTGATGCTACAGTACACTATATTGACAACTGGTTGGGTCCCTCATCTATCTCACCATGACTCATCTGGACATCTCTCGTGTGGTTTAGGTAGTTAGTCAGTTTGTTCAACCCCACATGACCACTATCCACAAGATTATTCATTATGTTCGTGGCATTTTATCTCGGGGACTATTCTTTTCCTCCTTTCCTATTCAGTTGAGGGCTTATGCTGATGTAGATTGGACAGGCTGCCTTGACACTAGATGGTCTACTACAGGGTAGTGTGTCTTTTTGGGTGACTCCCTCGTCTCCTGGAAATGTAGGAAACAACAGTTTCTAGGTCATATACATAAGCCGAATATAGAGCTATGTCATCTGTGTGTAGTGAGATTGTTTGGCTTCAATCTCTCCTTGTTGATATTAGTGTTTACCTCCTTCCACCTATTCCTCTCTATGTTGATAACACTAGCACAATCAAGATTGCATCTAATCCAGTGTTCCATGAGAGAACCAAGCACATTGAGGTGGACTGACTTTATCAAGGATCTTTTTCTTGCTAGATCCATCTCTCTTCCACATATAGCTTCTAATTTGTAAATTGTTGACATACTTATGAAGCCTATGACGAGATCTATACATCTATATCTTGTGTGCAAACTGATACTTATGTCTCAACATTAGTTTGAAGGGGAGTATGGAGACACTTGATGTACTATAGTTCTATGGTCCCTGTTGTACTATAGTCTTAGTCTCTTATTTTCTTCCTTTTTATCTTTTAGCTCTCTTAAGGGCTCTTTTGTAATTCTTTATTTTTTCTTCTTTAGCCCTTCAAGGGTTCCTTTGTAATTATACATAATTAATATATATTTTGACTCATTTGGGGTGGGGATCCATTCATTCTGTTAGACACCCCTGAAAGCTTTGGTGTTCTCCCAAACTGGAAGATTGACAGAAAACGCTCGTGGCACACTGGGAGATATGGAAGAACACCTAGCCACTCACTGTATCTCCAATAATCCATAAGCACAACTGCCCCATGTATTTGGTAGAAATAAACCCCCAAAAAATGGAGCATTACCTCAATAAATCAATACAAGAACTTCTACAGAAACCAGGTATTATTACATAACTACCCCCAGTTAGGCGGCAGCAATAGAAAAGAAAAATAAAATAGCCATGAAGGCCCATTAATACTAAAAGCTCAATATAGACAAAGCAACCCAAATAAATGAAAAGAAGATGAGATGCATAAACAACTAGATGATCCATATTTCAACACATCATTGAGGATTTCATCTTTCCTGTCAGATATCCTACCTTCCCATTCCCTTCTATATACATCTTAATAGATAGAGACCTTCCTAGTAAGTTTGTGCTATCAAACCTGATAACAATTTTTTATCAGCATCAAATATGATAACCTGATAACATTTTGTTATCAGTTGATGATGCCAATGTAGACCCAGTTCCAGAGATCCCTGCAATGTCTTTTTAATCACCAAATATCTTCTCAGTCAACATGGTTCATGAACTGATCTTCACAGGATGGATGAATTTAAAAGACCACTCCCACAGGCCCACAAGGCTCACAGACCCATACAAAACTTCTTTCTTGTACTCAGCTAGGATAGAAGAGTACACAATCACCTTCAATCATTCAAATAAGTCACAGACATCATCAACAGTCCAATACATACACACTTAGAGAGGTATTTCTGCTTTTATTTAAGCAGAAAAAAGCAAGTTTCAGTTACTTTCAGTTACAAGCAGTAGATATGGAAGTGAAAAAAATTTTACAAAATTCAGAAAATCCACCAAAATTACAAAATCTCCTCTATCACATTAACCCTATTGAAGATAACTTTCTCATGAATTAACAGAAATATTGAAACTCAGATCTGAAATTTTACGATTTTCTCAATGTACATAAAAGTCTTAAATGCATTCAAGTGACATCAGAAACATCATTAAAATTGCCTTAAATCCACCTCTATCAAATTTTACGCTTTTTTCCTCCAGTAACTTCACAAACTATAACAGGACTTTGTCCTTGGATACCAACTTGAACAATGAGAATTGAGAAACAGTAGAAGAAATAAGGTGGAAAGAAGAATTTGTCAGAGAAAACGCTACTGAACTCTAATTCCCACTGTTCTATAAATGGAATGACAAAAACACTACTTAAAACCATAGAAAGACAAAACTATCCTTTCAATGGATTCCTAAAAGGAAAGATTATTGTAGTCTGGACTAGGATACTGGACCAGCTTCTGCCAGCTCTCTCAAAAGATGGTAACCATAATCTTCTAATTAACAAAATAAACTTAAGCTGATGGATTACTCACATTTAATATTGTGGAATAAACTAACTGCACATACAAACTTTCAAAAAAAATCTAAAATATGCAGGATTTCTGATGTACAAGAGAGTAGTTACCTTTTTGCCTTTGTTGTCTCTATACACAGATTTTCTAAGTGGAAGAAATAATGCTCCAAATAGGTAAAGCCTGATTTGTTCATCCTAAAATTCGCATATAACAAATAAATAAAGTTCAAATATTAATACAAGAACAAGTCAAGCATAGAACCAAATGCAACTGACCAAATATAAAAAATAATTTGAACCTACACAAAGAAAGATAGGATAAGTTTAGTAAGAAGAAATGATAAATTTGTGAAATTAATATTTGCTTAACTATGTTCATAAAGGAGATCAACCGGGAATCCATGACACCTTGCATTCCCTTATTTTCCTGAATATCTACTTGACACAGACAGATTAATCCAATCACTGAGTTTATGGCAGTTATGATTTTTAGAAACCAAAGAAGAATGAAGATTGAGAATGTGAGAAGGATATAAGAAAAAAGAAGAGAAGAGATCATATGCTTTCGAAAGAATCACATTGAGTGTGTCTCATCCAGTGATCTAATTGCATTATATACTGAAGTAAAGACTACAAAAACGCCAAAGTAGTAGCATGAAAAAAAAAACTATATTTCTATCACTCTCTTTCAGCCACTTGACCTAGATTTTTGTAGAGTTGTTGATTAAAGACTCAGCTTCCCACTTGAAAACCTTCAGCACTTCTCACCTTTTGATGGTCCCCAAAAAAGATCATGGTTCCACTTTTTTCAATACAGCCATCAACCTTTGAAGTTTTAAGAGTACTCTTTGAATGCATCACCATCCACAGGTAAAACCCAATTCCTTTTAACAACATTTTTGAAATACTCATACAAAGTCCACCTCTGTAGACTTCAAAACACAATTAATAAATGCTTCCTATATATGTGTTTCAAAGCCTTAATAAGCAAATAGACATTCCAAGCATAGTACACTTCTCTTCTTGCACCAAGTACATTTAATGACTTCAAAACCATCATCAACTAAATTTAGAGTATGCACCCACTCGTGAAAATCAATCATCATCACCATCATCCAAGCCTTATCCCAACCATATGGGACTACATGAATCTGGTTTTACCATTCCACTCTATTTAACGTCATATCCATTGTTAAGTTATTGGCATTTAAATCATTTCTTACTACTTCTACCAACGTTCCCTTTGGTCTATCCCTATCCCTTCCATACTTTTTAAGGCACCAAGGTGAGGCTAGGCGACAGGGGGGCGCCTTGTTGCCTAGGCAGGCACCTAGGCGACACCTAGGCGACGGATTCTTTTTTTAAGTAAAACCATATATCCTAGGGTAGTTCCCTAGGTTCTATAACCATCTTTCCTTAATAATTATCCATAATTTTCAAAAAATGAAGGGGCTGAGGCACTACTTTTGTTGTAGGAAAAGAAGAAAAGAAAAGGTGGAAGAAGATCTGTAAAAAGAAAATGTGTTGATTAGACAAAATTTTAATTTCTTCCCTTGCTTATTGGTTCAGGTTCTGAAATCTTTGAGGATTCAATCAAGGATCAAAACATCGATACGATACGCCCCGTATCGGGTGTATTGTATTGTATCTTTGGCGCCCCAATACACATGTTTACAGGTGGTTTTGAGAACCCATTTTTTAAAACAATATATATATATATATATAAATGAAATTGAAAACCAAAGAAATAAAAAAATAGGGGGAGAATCGTTATAAGTACTGATACACCGCTGCCGATACATAGAGGTGTATCGATACTTTGAACCATGGGTTCAATACAGCAGTTAGCAATGTTTGTGTTGATTAAACCCTAACAAATAAGAAAATAATAAAAATAAATTAGTACATAAACACATAAAATGAGTATTCTAGATTAATAATGCCTATTTTATAATTATAATGTCAAAAAATTAAAAATATAAAAGTATTTTATAACATAGTGCACAAAACTACGAGCCTCCAAGGGCACCTTGTCGCCTAGGTGCCCGCCTAGGTGTCGCCTTGACAACTATGATCCCTTCTAGCCCCTTCAACTTGCAATAGATCACTTCTTCTTTCAAGTATAGTTGATGGTCTACTTTCTCTCATTTTATCATCCATTTGAGTTATTCCTAGATTCCTTCAAATGACTTCATTTATGATCCCATCCTTTGTAGTTTTCCACTCATCCATCTCAACATATGCATTTCTACCACGCTGATTTTTTGGGCATGTTGTTTCTTGACTGCCCAACATCCTGCTCCATACAGTTTAGCTCTTTTTAGTCTAAACAGTATTCACCTATCACATAAAACCCTGGACGCACGCCTCCATTTTGTCCATCCTGCTCTAATTCCATAGGTGACATCCTCAGTCTCTCTCTTATTATATTATCAAACCATGATACTAGAAAAGGTCACATTGTATTATTTCTCAATCTCCAATCGTAAGTGTACACTAACTTGCACTACTACTACAATTATTATTAAATTACATACCATATTATTCTGTTTTAGTCCTACTTATTTTAAAACCTCTTGTTTCTAAGGCAATTGTCCATAAGCTTAGTTTTGTATTAATCCTTCATTAGTTTCATCAATTAAAACAACATCATCAATAAACAACATGCATCATGAACTTTGGTGAAGACCCATGGAACCTAAATCCAGCTTCCTACCTCTAATCTTTATAAAATTGCATTGAAATCCATAACAATCATCCAAGATTCCACCAAATTCTCCCATAAAAGAAATGCCTGATACCAGCATCAACATTAAGAAGCAAATGTTGTTCGCCATCCCCTATCACCTCAAAGCAAATGCTGTTCTCCAAAAAAGCCAAATTTTATTAGAAAACACCTGGTTGTGAAACCCATTCATTCCTATTCTTGAAACAATAAGACATGTTCAACAATAGCATAAGTACAAACATCTTGAAATTTAATGTTCCAAAAAAGACCAACCATCAAAGAAATAGGGAAGAAGCATTACCATGGATCTGTGATCTAGGCTTTATTTGGATAAGCTTTTGCACTTTGAGTTGTGGAAAACAAAATTAGGCTAAAAGTGATTTGAACGTTTGGTTAGAATTGCTTTCAAAGTGTTATAATATGAGTCTAAAATACTTTTACACCCCAAAACAAAATGCCTAAAATTGGTTCTTTTGGGATTTGAAAGCAAAAATCCTAAAGCTTATCCAAAAGCAACCCCAGTTATACATTGAGTGTTCTCATTATTATTCATGAGCACATCACTATTCTCTTCTTGCACCATGTCTGCTTTTCCTGATCGATCTCTAGAGCACTTCACTGTAGTAAGCCCTCCATCAAACCCATTATCCACATTAGCATGCATGTTTACACCACCATTCTCATCATCTAACAAAAGGTCCAACGAAATTTCGAAACACAAGGACTAAACTTCTCTTACAACTATAAAAATTTGGATACTTTTCAATCAAGGGAAGACTTCACACTACTAATAAGCTCAGTTTAGTCGGTATTCTAAACTCTTTCTTGCTATCATTCATCATAGTCTTCAAAGCAATACTCTTTGGGGGATGCACTGTATCCTTTTCCAATCAAACATTACCGTTCTTCATATTATCCCTTTTTATCTTCTTCTAGCATTCACTTCAACATGTCCCTATGTATTAGTAGACATGTCAATCCACAACCACTTGTTATGATCTTTTAGTCGTCCAA
Source organism: Nelumbo nucifera (assembly GCF_000365185.1). The sequence continues at coordinate 5,855,978 of NW_010729090.1, forward strand.
GTATAGGAAACATGTTTGAAATGTTAGAAATATCGTATGGAAATATTGTAAAAATTATAGACATGGTGGAAACATTGAAAAAATATGCAAAAATATAGAATGATATTTTATAAAATGATAAAAGAAGCACAGGCACACCTTTTTAAATTATTGTGTTGTTCAAAATCATTAAACAAAGCTAAGAAATCAAGGTCATAGACAAAAGAATACATTCTAAAGTTGTCCTATAAACCTCAAGATTTAGAGCTTCATGATAGAATGAGTTTAAAGCATGTTTAACTCATTCTAAAGAATGAGTTAAAATTGTTCCAATAGATCAACCAAATAATCTATTACACAAAAAATAATAATAATTTAACTTCATGTTTGAAATGAATATTGAGCTAGCTCAAAGTGGTATCATGTAAATTAGGCGGGCAATCCGTACGATATTGTCACCAACTAATGTTATAATGCCATCTCTTGTACTCCTTATAGTGCTGGTAGTGTTCACTAAGATATATATATTTGTTCGAGTAAGATTTCATACCCATGAAAGTGGAAATGGAAATATGTTGTGGCAATTGGAAACTATCTCTTGTACTCCACATAGTGCTGGTAGCGTTCATTGGGGAATATGTTTGATTCTAGTAAAATTTCATGTCGCTACACATGGAAATGGAAATATGTTGTGCAAACATTAGCGAATTTAGGGACATTTGAAACCATGTTTTAAATACTGCTCTTTCTCAAATCAAATCATGATATGCTTGGGAGTAATAGTGGTAATCGCAATATTCCTTTCAATGGAAACATACCTATGAGGAAATTTTTGATATCTTGAATAGCAGGTCCCCCATAGGCACATTTGCTAGCTAGGGAAAATGATAAAGGTTGTAAAGAACACACAATCTCTTCTTTTGAAAAACAATATGGCCAGATCTCCCCATACAACAAGAGAGTTTGCATCTGATCTCAATCATTGTGGGTGAAAGAGGGGGAAAAACCAATTTAAATTTGACTATCAATGCAAAAGAGGGTGGGGATTGGGGAGGATCTGCAGAGGAACTCACATAATAAAAGCACATATTGACCAGTTTAAAAGCACATACGGGCCTATTTATAACCCATTTAGATCCTTTACTTAAATAGGGAAGGGACCACTCCCACTTAAGTAACTAACATGCCACCACTCTATGAAAATAAGCATGTTGTCATGTAAGGGAGTGGGAAATGTATATAAACACCCTTCCCTTCATCTATGAAAAGAAAATTCCTATTAGGCAATTTTGGAGAATAAACAACTGAAAGTAGAAAGAGCGGAAGAAAGGAAGGAGAAAAAATAAAGAAGAGAGGAAAATAGCCCCATAATTGGGACTAAGGTATACAAGGATGAAAAATTCCTCTCTCTTTGCATCTACCTACCTTACAACTCCTATTATGATTGCTACTCCGTTATTCTCTACTTTATTCTAGCAAGACAGATTTTTTTTTCTTTTTTCTCCTCCACTTCATTCTTACAAGGCAAAAATTCTTTCAACATGTTGTCAACTTCTCTATAAGACAGCAGAAAGTTTTCTGCTCCTCTACTTCATCCTACAGGGCAGAAACTTCTTTCTGCATGCAGTCTTCTTCTCTACAAAAGGACAAAACTTTTGTCTTCATATATACTTCTCTATTAAATATGGAACACAAAAAATGAAGGAAAATCTGGAAGGAAAAACTGCAAACAGCCTTGTAAAATGACTTCGCTGATTGTATCTTTCTAGATATAAAAGAGAGAAAAAAGAAATAAATATATGATATAGGAAAATTAAACTGCCTGCAGCCTTATAAAATGACTTGGCTGATTGTAGTCCCCTGCTAAGTGATAAACGGAAAAATATGTAGGCGGAACAACCCACCTAGGATGAAGGTGGGTGGGGAGATCAGCAAATACTTTGTCAGATGTGTTAGCTAAGCAAGGGGTAAATAGGGAAGAATTGTTTTGGGCTCAGTTGTGATTCTTGCTTTTCTTTCCTAGTTTACTTGTAAGATTCAGGGAGGGGCTGCAGCTCACGCCTCTCCCTGGGATGTTGTATGAACTCACTCTAAATCTGCTTCTGAAATAATAAATTTATTATCATTCATCAAAAAACAACCCACCTAGAAACTTGTCAAATGACTTATTGTGCTCACCTAGAAAAAGTAAATGAAATTTATGTAGGAGGATTAAACTGCCTACAGCCTTGTCAAATGAATCAGGTGAAATGGAATGAAGTAAATGGAGTTTATGTTAAAGGAACAAACTGCATACAGCCTTGTCAAATTACTTCGTTGATTGCTATCCCCTAAAAAGTGGTGAATTGAAGAAACAAAGTAAATGTAGGACAAATAATAAGAACAAAGAGCAAAGTGTGCATAAGTTCAACCTTTTGCAACTAACAGGTCAATAAGAATGATACATGAAGAATGAAAGAGTGAAACACTTCAAATGATAGAACATCACCACCATTTATGGTCTAAGGTTTGAAAAGCTTACAGTAATTGTCGGGCATTCAATTTGTTGCAAAAGGTTGAAAGCAGCATCCATGTGAGCAATACAAGTCCTGGTTGGCAGAGGATGTATAGGTAAGGATTAAGTTCTAAAGCACAATAAGAAGTAACCATAAAATGTGATCTGAAGTGGAATGAATGATTTAAAGATTCATAATTTGGAAGTAACATTGCACTTGATAGAGCACAATGGCAGGATAGGATTCATGTAGTCAACCCCAAATAATTGAGTTGAGTAGTGTATGGAACAAGCATTAAAATATAAGTTGATCAAATATACTTTTAGGGTAGAACAAATGTCTCTTACCCCAGCAATGCCAATGTAGTCAAAGTATCATATAGGTAAACCACCTAGATATTTGAAGAAGCTACTGCCCAGGAGGCAGATTACTCAACTCAAACGAGCTTTATCCCAACCATAAAGAGTCAGTTGCATGGATCATTTTTAATTATTCCATTCTATTAAGGGCCACATCCATTGTTAAACTGTGAACCCTAAAGTCATTTACACTAGAACAATGTCCTTTTTGATCCAACCCAAACATTCTTCCCCTTCTCTTTCCTTCTCTTTCCTTCTCTTTCCTTTTTTTCTTAGTTTTAGAAAAATAAAAATATTTTGTATCATATATAATAGAAGTTCACAAGCATGGATTCGACAAGAAGAGCAAGTTCACACTAAGTTTACTGAGGTTTCTGAGTCAAACTTCAGAGGTATTTCTCATGCACCCTCTTCAAATAAATCTAAAATACACCTGGCCATCCTTGGTAAAAAATTACAGCAATATCTACATTTCTCGTAAGAAAATTATATGAAAAAAAATCCTGGTTTGATTTTTCTATACCATTAGCTATATGATTCACGTAGCCCTAAAATCTAAATTTCCCCCAAACCAGGGAGACAGTCATTAAAATCTAAATTTGATCCCTCATTGTTCTTTTTCTAGATATTGCTTTATCTTACCACATCAAAAGGACTAAGCTACAACAGGCTAACTTAACTACACTAGGTCAAACTACAGTGTGGAAATTAAAATCCATTAGAAGATATTGAATACTGCTAACCAATCCTAATCATGGTCTACCAGAACTGGAGTATGGTAAATCATGTAAAGACATCTTTGGACCATAGTTCTAAAATCAACCAGACAAACTTCAGATTAAAATCTCATATCGGGATAATGTTAAAATTGTTTATTCTAGTCTCCTTAGGCATGTCCATCTTGGACTCAGAAAAGATGATTCTACTCAATCGGTATCACAGATGGCTTCAACCCAAACATTCTAGTCTCCGTAAGTAGACCTAAGATATAATTCTTAGGGAAATGAAGATCCCTCTATGGCTCTCGTCACTTCAATCCTAATTAAGTATCTTAGGTTCCCTGAGTCTTTGATTTTAAACTCCTTATAAAGGACTTCACCTGCTGAATTTCACTACCATTGTCAAAATGTCATCAACATAGACAATAACTGCCATTGTACCTCTAGAACCTCTACTTGATAAAGAGTGACTCTGATTATAGCCTATCTTCTTCATAGCAGCAGTGAACCTCTCAAAACATGCTCAAGAAGACAGTTTCAATCCATGCAGTGCTTTCTTCAATCTACATCCATCCCTTTAGCATTAGGGTAATCAAATCCTGGTGGAATCTTCATTTTTATTTGCTCTCCCTAATGAATTTATCACATCAAATTAGTAGGACGTCCAAGATTTATTTACTGCAATAAAGAGAAGACACCAATAGAATTAATCTTAGAAACTAGAGCAAACATTTCTTGATAATCATTGATGTAAGTGTACATGAATGAACCCATTGGAAACCAGTCTCATTTTATACCTCTTTATTGAGCCATCTAATTTATAATTTTATACTTTATTGTATAAACCCATTTACACCCTATCAAGCAATTTTGAAGGGCCAAGTCAACCAACTCCAGATACTATAGTTTTAGAACTCCCGTCTATTCATATATGTCATTTCCCGATTTAGATTCCGATAGTGCATCTTAAACATTAAAAGGCAAAGTAATGGAAGAAGTAGAGACAAGAAAACTACGACAAGGAAAAAAATATGATAAGAGCATAATCAAAGATGAAAAATGTTGAGTACAAGTTTGCTTTCCTTTCTGAAGATCAATGAGTAAGCCAATATCTGAAGGATAAGCAACAATAAAATAGATACTGAAACAACAAGACTAGAAGTTAAACTAGGAGAACTAGCAGAAATAGAAACTGAATCTAAATAAGGATCTTGGGGAAGTTACTCATCTAGTTGGCCCTTTATCCTTCTAGGTACAACTGTAATTCTTTGTTGATTGCCTTGACATCTCCCTTAAAGCAAGTACATGCTAGAGTCAATGATTGGTGGATAAACAAAAACAAGTAAAGGGAGGATATCAGCCCCTATTCCATGTAATAGTAGTCTTCTACCCTTGAAAAGATTGCACCCGAGAAGTAAACAAAAGGGATGGATTCAAAGAAGGAGACATCCATGAAAATGATCTTCCAATAAGACATATGGTAACATTTATATCTCTTCTGTATGGTATAGAACCCCCAGAAAATACACTTGAGAGTACAAGGGTTCAAGTTTGGACCAGAAGTAGAATGGAAAATGAACATAACAAACACATGAAAATACTTCTTGAGGAATATTAAATAAAGAGCATATTATCAAAGAAAATATTAAAAAATGAGCAATTTGGAAGGAGAAGCTCAACCTGACATTTAAAATTAAGAACACATAAGGGTAAACAATTAATGAGGAAAAAAAACAGTAAGAATAGCTTCAAACCAAAAATCGTATGGACATTCAGACCAAACATGAAAGCACAATGTCATGAAGTGAAAATGTTAAGAGAAAGCATATCCCGAAACAGACAAGGGCTTATGGGACGATTTTAATCAAACACTCTAGATAAATCTAGAGGCCCCAAGACAATTCCAAGATACACTTGAATATTGTGGATATTTGTACAGTATTCTAGAATATTCTTGTAAATATTTGTAGAATAACATGGAAGAATTCCAGAATGTTCTTAACCTTTGGATGTATGACAAATGAATTGATCTCGACTGTTGATTGTACACCCCATGTGATATAAGGAATAGGCCTTCATTTGCTGGGGCATCCAGAGTTGTTATTCATTTCTTGAGTGATCAAAGTGATTTTTTGTTTCTTTTTAACCACTTCTGTGCTTATACAATTCCTACTTGCCTGTGTGTTTCCAAGTGTGTGATGTAAATCAACTTGGTGTTAACTTGTTCCTAAGAGCTAGGAGTGTGATCTAAGTTGGAAGGTTGACTTATGGGGTGACAAACTACTAGCACAAATGCCACACAGACATGCTAGGGAGATTCGAGGTCTATGACAATGAGCTACGTCCAGAAGATTGTCATTTTTCCTTTTAGTCACTCCATTTTGTTGAGGTGTACCTGCACGAATAGTTGCCTTCCCAATTGAGTACAAAACATCTTATGACAATTCTTATGACAAACTCAGGTATACTCATACTGAATAGGACATGACAATAAGGATACAACTTCTTTTAAGTAAGAAAATGACACATGATATGAGGTTAAAGAGATAAGGTAGGTCATCTAGATTCTACGACAAAACCAAGGAGTTTGAGTTAGACCTTTTGTGCTGATAAAGGGAGCAATGAAAGTTCAGCACATGTGGAGGGTTCAACCATTAGAGAGGATAGATGAGGTATTGCAATATCAGTGATGGTAACTTAACCAAAGCCACCAGTGTGTTATGTCCCCATAACTTAAATGGGTTAGGGGAAGTTAATGATGTCTCTAGAGGTGAGACAATGGGAGATGGAGATGTCGAAGGGGGGAAAGGAGAGAGCGTATAGCTCAAGCTTGGAATCACCAAGGGGTAGTGATCCGAAAGAGAAGGAAAAGGGGTTTGGGATTGGGAAGGAGAAGGAGAAGGAATTGTTTGGTATTCATGGTGATTGAATGTTGAACAACGAGTCAAGAATGATTTTGATAAAATTGAAGAACAAGAAGAAGAGGTATCTGAGCATTGGCGACATGTAGATAAAGAGGATGAAGGGGGGTTTAGTTGAGAGAAATGAAAGAGTTTATAGTAGGAATGCAATTTGGGTGGACCTAACCCGAGTCAAGACCGACCGAGCCCGAAAATTTACACCAGTCGTGCTTGGATTTTCAGTCTTCAGGCTAGGCTCGGGCCCAAGAATTCGGTCTTTTTATTTTTTGGGCTGGGCCTTGGCCAGCCCTTAGGTAGCCCGAACCCAACCCATGCCCAGCCTAACCATGTCCCAACTTGAGCCCAACCCGATATACACATTCATATAGATATGTATTCACATATATACATACATATTTGCATACATATTTACATTATATACATACATATACGTATACATATTTGCGTAAATGCATACATACATGTATGATTTTAGAGTAGGTTCACTGACCAACCTAAGCCCAGCTTGGGCCCGAGCCCAACTCGAGTGCATCAAATTATAATGTGGGCTGGGATCAAGTTGGGAAGATCAGGCTTGACCTCAGGCCCTGGCCTTAGGCCCAAATGTTAGGATTGGGTCTTGGTTGACCATAAACCAGGCCCAACCCGCCCAACTTGTACCCCTAGTTTACAGGAGAAAGAAGAATTGTAGAACTAGACCTCTACAAGAAAGTACATTCCTGAAGTGGATAACAAAGAAAATGTTGAAATCAGATTTAAGTGATGAAGAGGTTCAATCAGATGAGACTCATTGAAATATCAACTGATTTGAAAAAGTAGTGAATACAGAAATGGAAGTGAGCAAGTCATTGGGGTTGTTTCTCTTAGGAGGGGAGGAGTTTGCTAGGAGAACCAAGAATTGGAAGAGAAATATAGGATGCCAACAAATAAGTGTGGTTTAGGTTATGATGATAAAAGTGAAAAATAAATAGGAAAGTGATCAAGGTAGTTTGAGACCTTAGAGGAACAAGGGCTGCTGATAAAGAAGTTGGGATATGGGTTTTTTTTTTTTATAAATGAATGGTATTTTATTCAAAGAAACAAAGTGATGTTACAGTACAGACTGCCCGAGGAGAGGCACGAGTTGGTACCTCTCCTCAACAACAACAAAGTACTACATCAGGCTCGGAAATGAAAGTTTACAGAGATGCCCAGAATAAATGTTCCCTTGATACCCCTTGCTTAGCTAACCCATCTGCTATGGCATTAGCTGTTCTACCCACCCACTGAGAATTAACAGTCATGTTCCTTGAAAACCAATTAACTTTCCTCATAATGTCCCTGTAGCACCAAATAACTGAATCTGGATTTTTTAACCAACTCACAACAACTTGGGAATCTCCTTCAATAAGAAAATTCTGAACTCCTAACTGATCTGCAATCTGAATACCTTGTCCTGCCACTAAAAGTTCAGCTCTAATGGAGTTTCCTATACCCACGGAGACTGAGAATAAAGCTAAGATATTGCTGTCTTTATCTCTCAGCACCCCTCCTATCCCTTAAGGGCCTGGATTTCCTTGGCTGCTACTATCAAAATGTCCAACCTTCAGAAGGAGACACCCACACAGCTGGTACCCTGCTCTTCCTAGTACTGCTACTATCCAATTCCTCCATATGTCATCAAAGGAGTATATTTTAAAGGATTCCAATGATTTGAGCCAATGGATTGCCCTAATCAAAATGCAATCCTTTACGTTCTGAATATTTCTCTCATTCTCTTGGAAAATCCTCGCATTTCTTTCTTCCCAAATTGTCCACAGAGCAGCAGCTCTAATGCATCTCCACATTGTTTTACTAATTTTTGTGAGCCACACAAAGAAGGAAGGATCAAAGAGCTGATCTACAGTTGTAGTCAAATTCCACCTGCACCCAAGCAAGGCAAAGATCCATCTCCAAATAGCATCAGAAAAGGAACAGGTTAAAAGTAAGTGAGAGCAATCCTCACCATTAACCCTGCAAAGTACACACCAGTTACGAGACAAACACATGGAAGGCCTTCTCTTCTGCAATAGGTCTGAAGTGTTGATTTTCCTATAGAACACCTCCCAGCAGAAAATAATAATTTTAGGAGGTACAGGTCTAGACCAGATCTCCTTAGCTAGAAAACCCAACTGTCCCAAGGAAGAGCAAAGGGACTTAAAGAAAGAGGCACACGTGAAATACACTTCCAAGTAGGGGACCAAAGTCTTACATCAGATCTGAGAGGGTCCAGAAAGACACTTCCAAGTAGTGACAAAAGGTCTGAAACACAAAAGAGCTCATGATCCCTCAAGCCCCGACGAAACCCAGAGTCCCAATTCAGAGAGGAAGGAGAAACAGATGTTGGAAGAAAGTGTGAGATTGCTTTATTCTTGTAACAAGAAAGGGAATAAAGAGAAGGGAAACTGTCATTAAGGGCAAAATTGCCCCCCGAATGTCTTCCCAAAATAAAACAGAAGTACCAGAATTGATGTCATACCTGATAAAGTTGAGGAAAAAAGGGAGGTTACTCTGAATTGCTTTCCAAGGAGTTGCCAACATGGCTCGCCACGATATACCAGCATCCCATCCATTTCCCGAACTACCATGTATACTCTCTATCACCTCATGCCACAGCCTCTCCTGTTCTAAGGGCCACCTCCACAACCATTTACCTAAGAGAGCTTTATTCCTCAAAACTAAGTTCCCTAATCCTAGACCACCCTCCTCTTTCCTCCTACATACTATTCCTTAGTTTATTAAATGATCATTTTTTTCCTCCCCTAGCTCCCAAAGAAAATTTCTTATTAATCTCTCCAACTTCTTCGCCTCCCTAACGGGAATCCTGAACGCAGAGAAGTAATATATCGGCAGATTTGCTAAGGAAGCTTTCAGTAAAGTTACTCTACCTCCTAACGAAATATAGTTCCTTTTCCACAATGCTAACCTTTTCTCAAACTTTTCCAAAATTGGGGCCCAAAAGGTGCTCTCCTTAGGGTTGGCTCCTAGAGGTAGACCTAAATATTGTAAGGGCCAGGAGGAAATGGGACAACCTAGACACTCAGCCACAGACTCGATAGCCCTCTCATCCAAATTCACACCCACCATGCAACTCTTATCCATGTTTATTTTCAGATTTGATACTCTCTCAAAGTGTTTTATCAGAGACTTAAGGTTCCTTACTGTTCTCCTATCACCCCCTTCACAAAAGATTATTAGGTCATCATCAAACTGTAAGTGGGTCACCTTGATTCCATTCCTTCCTATCTTCCGAGGTTGGGATATGGTTTCCAATCAAGTTTTCAAGAAGAATGGTCTTAGAGTTGGAAAAGATCAATGACAAGTTTTAAGGATCAGCAGATGCTTGAGAGGATTCCTAATGCAGTTAGACATTTTAGAAATAAAAAGGCTCATAGACCTGTTCATGTTTAGAAAGTCTTCACTAGATTAAAAGGGGGTTTAGTCGATGTTGGGCCTAACAAGAAGGTGAAGCAGCAGATATGCAAAAGTTGAATGGAATTCCATTGGAGTCTGGTGTTTTGCTATTTTGTTGGTTTTTTCTAGTTGTTGGGGGAGTGAAATCTTATGTTATAGGTTCGTCAGTGTAGGCTAGTTTTGGTTTGTTGAGCTCTTAGGTGTGGTTCTTTTTTGACTTTCTGTTTTGGTTTGGGTCTAATTTTAACTTTCTGTTTTGGTTTGACAGTGGTTGTTTTCTTTTTGTCGGTGATATCTTATCACCTTTTTGTGTCCTCTTTTTCTTAATAAAATTATTCTTTTCATTTATTTACCAAAAAAAAGAAAATGAGACATGACCAAGAAACCAATGCCAACAAATTAATTGATCATTTGATCCTTATTCCTATGTCCTACTAATACTACTAATGAATCCTTGGATTAGTGAGATATCAATGATGTTGATGCAAATTCAAGGAGATTGGAACACCATATTTATGACCACTCCCAATCACTCTCCTGCAATAAGACATAAAATACAAAAATGAAGGTCTTTGTAATTTTACTAATGGATAGCAAATTTATGGTCAGGTTAGGAACATGTAAGATAGATGAAGGAGAGAAATACTGATGGACAAAATTATTTTTTTTCCAGCAATGGAAGAAAGAGATCCATCAGCAACTCTTTTATCTTTACTAGGACAAATAGAAAAACTGAAAAGAAATTGATGATATTCCCATCATGTGATTTGGAGCACCATAATAAAAAACCCATAACAACGTATAAATGGAACCAAGGTTCAAAATTTCATCACATATCAGCCCATATTGGTGGGTCACCAATATGACAAATAATAGAGGTTTGAGGTTTTGACATATTTCAGGGGTAGACAGGCCTAAGAGTGTATCGATACACCCCTTCCACCATATCAGAGTGTATCGATATTTTGAAGCTTGAGTGGACAAGTAGAAGAATGAAATGCAAGTGCATATATATCTGTATGAGCAAATGCCACGGAGCTAGAGAGAAATACCTTTTGTCATAACATCTCCAACTCATCCTCAGGAATAATAACTAACCTCTTAGAACTACCAAACAGAAGTGTACAAGGAGGTACACTTTGTAATGTAACAACAACTGTTGAAGTAGATGACTGAATAAACCCATTAGTAGTTGAATTCTTCTCTTTCTTACAAACCTAGTAGGTTGACCATAAAACATCGACCACCGCTATTTATCATGTCATTACTTACCACAGTAGGAAAACTCTAGCTTCTCTTTATCCACCTTCTCAGACTTCCCTTCAGTATAGCAGCAAGGGGAGATCTCTATAAAGTGGTTCTCCATACTGTTTCATTACGACCCTTTGCTTTATTCACTTTAGACTTATACTTGGTTCAATGTAGGGAGTTCATCTCTTCTAAGATTTTTACTCTAAGATCAAATTCAGCATTTAATCTTGCCAAGATCTCAAACATAAGAGTCCTCTTCATCCAACTCTTATATGCCATTACATCTACCCTGCACATCAAAGTGTAAGAACCATGATAGTCCAGCTCTTCCCACATGCACCTCAACAATGCATAATAATTTGGAAGAGGTTTCTCCTCTTGCCGATGATGGAAGATCTCTTGACTCAACCAATAAGTTCAAGCAAAATTCTTAACTTGTATGCTTCTGTTATAGCATCCCAAATTTCCTTGCTTGTTTTCAAGAAGAAGAAGCCACTATTAATGTCTACCTGCATTGGATTAGATGTAAAGACATAACCATCAAGTTTCCAGCCTCCCTATTATCATATATTGGATCATCTTCATCAGGCTTGCAATCTTCCTTGTGAGATATCCAAGTTTAGCTTTTCAACCAATAAACATTTTAACCAACCGTTACCACTACACATAATTTGTTCCATCAAGCTTCACACTAATAAACTGAATCCCAATATTCACCAATTTTGATGATAAAATGTTAACACTTGTAAAAACATTTTCGGAACTCTTACTTTGAACCATGGTAAAAAAACATAAATCAACTGAGTACAGCCACAGAAACTAATTAAAAAACAGACAATCATAAATCCTACCAAAACAATTCTAAGCAATCAACCAATTAGCTGATCAATAGAACCAACATCAACAAACCATGAACATATAAGATATCTTAAAAAAACTGACATAGTAAAGGCAAATGTGGAACATCCTTCTGTTAATTACCTAAAATATGTCATCACTATGTAAACAGCAATTGTCGTGACTTGTTAATTACCTAAAATATGTTATCACTATGGCGTGAAAAGAGACACAAACCTTTCACATCCTTCTGCAATTATAGGCTCATATTTATCAGGAAGACTGAAGATAACCCAAAATAACTGCAAGTCACATATGTGTGTCATTGCTTTAACTGGTTGGTTGCCAGAGATCATGAGATCAATCTGCACAGAGGAAAAACAAAAAATTGGTTGGTTTCAGCATGCATACTGAACAGGGAAACTTAGATCCCCTAAAGGTGATAGATATACATTATCTCAAACAAGTTCAATTATGTGTCACCATTCAATAGCAAAAATATACTAGATAGGAAACATACTTCATGACCAATGCGCTCTCTGCTAACTTTATCTGCAATAGCAGCTTTTACTTTATCACAAGAAGCAGCTTCCTTTAACTCTTCATCAATTACAAATCCAAACCTTGCACCTAAGATTTTATTCAGGTCTCATTGAGTAAAGCCATACAGGATAGCAAAAAAAAAAGGTTGAACTAACAAAAAAAAAAAAAGAGCAAACATTCTGGAGAACCCTTCTTTGTATTATTTTATTTTTCCCTTTTTATGTTGATGGACTATTGGGAACTGAAAGACCCCATTTCCCTTATATCAGGTCATGGGTCCTAATACTCTTTCCATTTCTCCTTTAATAAATCTTTCTTTATTAATAAAGAAACCAAAAGAAAAATAAAGTTAATGAGAAGAAATGCATACAAGTTTTTCATGTAATATAAGCAACAACACGAAAACTTTGGCATCTTAACATATTGAAAGACAAATACGCACTTATGTGTGTTTGGAGAAAAAGCCAAATAAGTGCTTATTCCTGAAAATAAGCAATCATTTACTTTCTGGCCCGTCTTGCCCTGCCACATCATTTTGAAAATACCTATACTACCCCTATTTTATATGAGTGTTTTTTCACCAAACAAGCATGAGTGCTCATTTTCAATCCGAAGTAAATAGGCATGTATTTTTTCCACAGCCCCCTGCCAACCTATGCTCTTCTTTCCTTCTGGGATACAGATCATTTCTTTCTTGCCTTCCCCAAAGAACTTTGTAACTGTAATATACCACCCTTTTCTATTCCACTTCAACTCAACTTCATATCTCTTCCTCTCTACCACCAGATAAGTTTGCCACCCATTCCATTTCACTGAGTGGATTGCTCCATCAATAAACCCCTGCATCCATAGTGTTGCATCTCCAATTAGGAATACTGTAGCCTTTTTATCTTCCCTTACCTTCAGAGGCCATCGACCTTTGTTTCTACATTCCTCGAATAAGAACTTCTTCAGTTACTGTCTCCAAACCCTGACTGACTTGAAACCTTCGTCTCTTCCCATCTTCGTCTGGATGTTTCGTTTTTTCTTTTAACAATCATCAAGGATTTGTGAAAAAAAGAATGAACACTTAATAACATTTAAAAGTGGATCAAACATAAGTCAAATAGGTGTTTCCCTTACTAGGAAAACAAAACAAATGATGTCTAAAGATTGCAAAGTTATTTTGGGAGAAAGCTCAACAACACAACATAAATTAGTGGTGGTAGATATATGCATTAGGAAATAGAAAATAAATGGGGAAGAAAATAGGTGTTCAAGTATTAGGTGGGAAAACCTAGAAGCAGAAAAGCTAGTTTAATTTAGAAACAAGTTTACAATATAAGGGCCCGTTTGGCGCGTCTTTTTGAGAAGATCTTCTTGTAGCTCTGGCGGTCAAAAGATGCATTGAGCTTTTGACATAAGATCTGGGCAGCCCGAAGACAATTTAGCAAATGTGCGTCTACCAGCGTCTTTCCGCACGAGATTAAAGCGCAAAAGACGCAGGAAGCTTCATTTGAAGCTTATCAGCCCGAAATGGGCTTCTCGCATCTTTTCGGTGCACCGTCTTTTGGCGGCTAGATCTTCCACGAGTCAAACGAAAATAGACCGAAAATCGGTCTTCCCAGCTTGTAAACAACCAAAAGACTGCGCGGAAAGACGTGCCAAACGGGCCCTAAGTTAATTGGAATTTAGATGGAAAGATTAATGATATTTGGCATAAAATGGCAAACAACATAAAGAAAGTAGTAAAGGTCTAAGGAGAATTTAAAGGGAAAGGGATAAGTACTAAAGAAACTTGGTGGTGGAATGGAGAGGTTCAAAATATAATCATATTAAAATGAGCATGTTGCAAAAAAATGGCAAAAAGCTAAAAATGCAAAAAAAAGGAAAATTTATAAAACCATAATAAAGGAAGTTAAAAAGAAAGTGAATGGAGATAAATGTAGGGCTTATAATGAGCTTTACCATAAATTAGGCATTAATGGTCTATATGATTGTCGAGAATGGATGGGATGAGAAAGGTTGGAGTGAGAGGAAAATTTATTTTCTAATTCCTAGTGCCTTGTGTTTGGTTGTTGAGACCAAAAAATAACAGGGGTTTAGATCTACAGTGATAATAACAGGGGTGTTTGTGTTGTTCAGCCGAACTGAGAAAAGAGAAAGAAAGAAGAGGACAAGAAGAAGAGAGGAGGGAGAAGAGGAAGAATGGTTTCAACTGAGAAGACTATTTGTCTAACTCAGTCGACCATACGCTTAAACATTACAAAAAATAATATTACAAAGACTGAAATGCCCCTACATACGAGGAGACATACAACTAACACTTTACTTAGGGGAAAGGACCAAAATAACCCTCTTTAGTCGACTCTAACACTCCCCCTTAAGCTGGAGAGTATATATCATATAATCCCATCTTGTTACATATATAGCTCACTCTACCCAAACTCAACCCTTTTTTTAACAGATCTGCCCATTGATCACCTGTTCTCACATGCTCAATACTTATCTCACCATTGATGACCTTTTCCCTTACAAAGTGGCAATCTACCTCTACGTGTTTAGTTCTCTCATGAAAAATTAGGTTGGATGAGATGTGAATGCAGCCTAGTTGTCATAGTATAGCTTTATTGAAAACCCGATTTCCTGCAATTGATTCTTCAACCATACTAGTTCACATGTAGTATGTGCCATGGCCCAGAAAGGTGCAATAACCTATAGTGGATCTCCTATCAGATACAGAGCCAGCCCAATTTGCGTCGGTGTATCCAACTACTTCAAAATCACCTCCTGGCTTGTATAGTAACCCACGACTTGAGGCCCCCTTCAAATACCGCACAATTCTAAGGATTGCATCCCAGTGAGGCACCCTAGGATTCTTCATAAACTGGTTTACCACACTAACAGCAAAAGAGATGTCAGGCCTAGTGATAGTTAGATAATTCAGTTTTCCCACTAGCCTTCTATACCTTCCAGGATTATCAAACAATTCACGTGTCACTTCCTAACTTCACATTCAGTTCCATGGGAGTTTCAGCTGGTTTAGCACCTAGAAACCCTATTTCTTCCAACAAGTCGAACATATTTCTGCCGATAGAGGTTGATGCCTTCCTTTAGCAACTTCTACACCCAGAAAATACTTCAACTTCCCAAGATCTTTTGTCTGAAAGTGATTTTGTAGGAACGTCTTCAATCTATCAATCCCAACTCTATCACTGCCAGTTATGACTATGTCATCCACATACACTACTAGGAAGATCTTCCCGGCCATAGAGTCATAGCTAAATACTGAATGGTCAACTTGACATTGTCTCATTCCAAACTCCTTCACCACTTCACTGAATTTTCCAAACCAAGCACGGGGAGACTGTTTGAGCTCATAGATCGCCTTCTTGAGCTTACACACCTTACCATCCTCCCCCTGAGCAACGAACCCTGGTGGTTGCTCCAAGTACACTTCCTCTAGAAGATCACCATGGAGAAAAGCATTTTTAATATCAAGCTGAAAGAGAGGCCAACCATGCAATGCAGTTAGGGAAATCAGCACACGTATTGAGCCAATCTTTGCAACTGGAGAAAAGGTTTCAACATAGTCTGCACCATAAATTTGAGAGTACCCTTTTGCAACTAAACGGGCTTTCAGCCGTTCCACTCTCCCATTTGGTAGATACTTAATAGTATACACCCACTTACAACCAACAACATGTTTACCTGGGGGAAGATTGGTGAGTTCCAATTTATTATTGTGATGAAGAGCAGAGAGTTCTTTTTCCATAGCTTTTCGCCACCCTAGTGAGGTAAGAGCCTCCTGAACATCCTTAGGTGTGGATACAAAGGACAACAGGGTAATAAACTCATGAAGGGATGCAGAAAGGTAATAATACAAAAACACAATTGGATATAGGATGTAGCGTGCAACTATGTTTACCTTTCCGCACAGCAATAGGAAGGTCAAGATCAGAAGGTAATTCAGTTGTGGAAAGAGTTGGATCAGCTGCCGAAGTAGAAGGTGGTGGCCACATTATTTCCTTTTCGTGTTCAAAATTACCCATTTATTTCCTTTCCGTGTTCAAAATTCTAGTGAAGAATTCTAGTAGGTTGGAGAGGTTGACGAGAGATTTCCTTTGGGAGCCGGGAGAGGAGAAGAGGGACCATAGAGTTAGCTGGAAGGTGGTGAACAGGAGTAAAACTTATGGTGATTTGGGGCTTGGGAACATCAAGAAAAGGAATTTGGCCCTTTTGGGGAAGTGGTTGTGGAGGTTTTCTCTGGAGCAAGAGAAGCTATGGGCTAGAATAATGGCAAGCATACATGGGATGGAGCAAAATGGATGGGATGTTGGAATAAGAATAAGGACCACAAGCACTTCACCTTGGAAATCCATTCATGATCTGCTTCCAGTTTTCTCCCCTCTTGTCAGGTATGATTTGAATTCAGGTAATTCCATAAAACTCTGGGAACAAACTTGGGTGGGGAATGTTCCTCTTAAGGACCAGTTTCCTTCTTTGTATGCTCTCTCTGATTTTAAAAATGAGCCAATTTCTTCTTTCATCACCCCTTCCTCTTCCAGTTCTAGGTTTGGGTGGAACCTAGGTCTGAGGAGGGCTATGAGGAACTCAGACCTCGACAGTATTTTGAGCCTCCTTGATCTTTTTGATAATGTTTTCTTAGACCCCTATAAGGTGGACTCTAGAATTTGGACCCCTACCCCCATGGGCTCTTTTTCTTATGCTTCCTTCTTCAAAGTCCTATGCCAGTCCACAATCCTGCAACCTCCCCTTTCCAGGTTAGTGAGGTTTTGTCCAGACCAATTCCTCCTAGGGTTGGTAGTTTTTGTTGGGAAGCCTATCTAGAAAGATTCAACACTAGTGAATTGCTCCAAAAGAAGAGACCCAATACTTGCTTGTCACCTCATTGGTGTGTTCTTTGCAAAGCAAATGGGGAGACTGGTTTTCACTTACTGGTGTCTCGCCAATTTGCAAAGTCAATTTGGGAGTGGACTTTTTCTCTCTTTGCGTGTAGGTGGCACCCTCCATCAGACTTGCAGAGTCTCTTTTCCCCTTCTTTTTTCAAGTGGCGCAATAAAAGGGGAATGACTATGTGGAGAGGACTGAGGGCTGCAGTGTACTGGTCATTATGGGAAGAAAGAAATTTTAGGATCTTCTTAGAAGATGAGAGAGGGACTGAAGAGTTGAAGGTTGTGATCCATATGTACGGTGGCTGAAATCTTTAGAGCTATTCACAGACTACACAGTGGATGACATGTTGAGGAAGTGGGGTGAGATTGCAAACTGCACACAGACCAAACCAGTAATAAGGGTGTCTTGGACGCCCCCACCTACTGGTTTCTTAAAATTAAACTTTGATGGGAGTTATAGGGGAAATCTTGGACAATTAGGGATTAGGAGTATTTTTAGGGATGAGAACGGGATCATTTCTGCCCTGTTCTCAGGCCCAATTGGAGTGGGGGACTCCCTTCGAGCTGAGATCTTGGCAGTTATGGAAGGAGTCCAGAAAGCTAAGGAGAGGAATGTCAGAAAACTCATAATTGAAGGGGACTCGGAGGTGGTGATAGGGTGGTTGATTAAAGACAATTGTGGCTTATGGAACTATAGCAATGAGAGGAGGAAATTCAAGTGGCTGGTGCAGGAGATGGAACTCAGGATGAGTTGGGTTAAAAGATCAGCTAATTCTATAGCTGATGGATTAGCTAAACAAGGGATAGAAAGGGAAGCAATGTTTTGGGCCAAGTTGTAACTTAATTGTTTCTTCTTTTCCTTTTCTTTTCTTTTTTTGAGGATTTAAGTTGTATTTGGAAGATAAGAATATTTGTCTGTCTTGCTGTAATTATTCTTATGTTGTTTCAATGAATTTAATGAACTTGTTATTGATCAAAATAAAAATGTAATAGAACAATTAAGGGATTTGGTTAGTTTACTAATAAACATAAAATTGAAAGGAAACTTGGGAATGTATAAAATAGAAGTCAAAGAAAGAGATGTTGTGTTAACATTACCAACACCATAGATGGGGGAAGTAGATCCATTGGCAAGGGTAACATTATTTGACGTAGAGGTTGGAGAAAGGGAGGAAAACACACCTGGAGTGCCGGTCATGTGATCAGAGGCTCCAGAGTCAATTATCTAGGGTGAAGGTTTGGATGCTAGGCAAGCTATACCTGAATGAGCAAGGGTGGCAGTATTCTAATGTGAGGTGGCCGGGAGAAATCTCTCATACTCCTCTCTTTGAATACTCATCATCTCCTTCCCAGAAGTAGTTGTGACAATAGAGGATCATGGATCAACTAGTTGAATACCATTGACTTCACTACCACCAACAACTGCATAATTAGCCCATGTTGATGGTGGGCCATGCAAATCATAGCAGAAGTTAACTGTGTGTCCTTCTCTCCCACAATGTGTGCATTTTCTAGTAGTGCCCCCCCTTCCTCTGCCACGACCTCCCCCTGAATCACAACCTCATCCACTGCCACGACCACCCATAGGGTTACAACGGCCTCCCTTAACTATACGACCACCTCCTCTGTGTCCATAAGAACCACCTCGAGTGCCAACAAGTGCTGATCTGTCAGAAGGTATTTTACACTATGGGGGTGAGAGATATCCTACAGAGATGGGCAAACACTTCTTCTAGGGTAGGGAGAGCAGACCCTCCCAATATCTATGCTCTGACAGGTTCATATTCTGCCTTCAGTCCCACCAAGAACCGAGTAACATCTAGTTATTCCCCTTGTTGCTCCTGAACTTTGACGTCCGGAGTCAAGGGATGATAGACATTAAGTTCATTTCGAAGATTCTTCATACTTGCGTAATATTCTTCAAGAATCTGATTTCCGTGCTGCAAACTGAAGTATTCCTGATAAAGCTGATAAACCCTTGTGATGTTGTCTTGTCCGGAATAGAGTTCCTTGGCATGTTCCCATATATCCCTTGCTGTATCTAAAAACATGAAATTAACATTGATTCTAGGCTCCATATTGTTCCACAACCACGTCTTAATTTGAGCATCCTCTTGCTCCCAATCACTAAAACCTGGGAATTCAGCACTAGGTTTCTCCTCCCGTACATGATTCACTTTCTTCTTAGCCTTCAAAAACACCTCCACCGACTTGGCCCACGGAACATAGTTTTCACCATTAAGTTTGATGGAGGTCATCTGGACGTTTAAAAAATCAAAGGAGATAATGACACTTGATTTCTAGTCACCACTCACATCACCCATCGAAGCCATTTCAGTCTACAAAGTCGGTTCTGCCCGTCACACACAAAAAAAACAGTTGCAACCACTGCACTACACTTCGTCAGCTACCACACAAGTACACTTGCAATCATCACGTACTTTCCCTAGCATACATTCGGCCACTTCAAACACCACTGTACTGCTAACATGCAGATTTAAAACCACAAAGAATCCCTCTTGAAACTGCTCATTTGAGGGTTCAGACCACCATGACTGCACCTACTCGATCACCACAGCTGTCACACACATGGTGACAGCAGTCCACACGAAAAAAAAAAAAACCTTTTTTTTCTGTTCACTCGACTGTTGTACTCTTTCCTTGTCACCAAAGGTCAAGCCTCTAATCGACTGCTGTCAATGGTGCTCTGATACCATGTTTGTGCTGTTCAGCTGAACTGAGAGAAGAGAAAGAAAGAAGAGAAGAAGAAGAGAGGAGGGAGAAGAGGAAGAATGGTTTCGAACTGAGAAGACTATTCATCTAACCCAGTCAACCATATGCTTAAACATTACAAAAAATAATATTACAAAGACTGAAATGCCCCTGCATATGAAGAGACATACAGCTAACACCTTACTTAGTGGAAAGGACCAAAATACCCCTCTTTAGTCTACTCTAACTAGGGGAAAGCACCAAAGGTTTAGAGGAAAAAAATACAAAAAAAAAAACATTTGAACAAAGGAAACGGATCTAACCTTTGTTAGAGATGAAGAAGATGATTATCAGATTCCTTGGCCATTGGGGCTCTGAAACGCATGGGAAGAAAAATGAGGTTTTGAGAAAAAAATACAAAAAAAAAAGTTCAAAGAGGAAAATGAAGAACATTTACAGATACCTTCACCGGAGATGAAGACAATGATCCGACTCCTTATCGTTTAGGATTTGAAGCTCAACTAGAGAGAGAAAGAGAATGAAGTTTCAAGCAAAGAAAATACAGAAAAGGTTTAAATGTTGTGAAACGGAGACGAAGATGATGATCGAAGGTCCTACCTTCGCTGGAGATGAAGATGACAATGGTCAGAGTTCTGATTGTTTCAGGGGTGTGATGCTTGGTGGAGATACCAGCTCCATGCCCTCAATATTTTTTTCTCACTCGCATCTCAGATTTTTCGTTTCTCGGTGGGGTCGCACCTATTTGGTGAGGCCCCACGTTCCTAACTTTGACAAGTGAGTTCTCATCGCACCTCATTCCTTTGGCCAAAACAAATGAGAGAAAATAAGAATCTTGGGAAAAGATAAAGATTCCTATTTTCTCATCCAAGTTGCGGAAACCAAAAAGACAGTAAAGAGGGAGAAAAATGAATGCAAAAACTAGCAAAGCTAAGAGAAAGGAAAGGCAAAGATTTAAACCATGTTCAGTGCATTAAAGATAAAGATCAAAGAATCTTGGTAAAAGATAAGGAAATCAAACAAAAATGGGAAAAAAAACTATTTTGAAAAATTATTAAATAAACAACAGTGAGAGAGTGCTAACGGAGGATAAGCTAGCAAAGTGTTAAAAAGAATACCTTCTTAGAGTTAGACCTACTGAAATAAAAGAGGCACTAAATAAGATGAAGGGAAAGGTGTTAGGACTTGATGAGACTGCAATAGAAGCTTGAAAAGGTATGGGAGAGGCAAGTTTGTTATAACTAACTATGCTATTTAATAAGATAGTAAAAGAAAAGAGCATGCCTAATGATAGGAGAAACTTTGAGAGGGATTAATAAGAACAAAGGTGATATACAAAGTTGAAATAACTATTGAGGGATTAAAATCATGAACACACTATGAAACTTTGAGAGAGAGAAATTAAACAAAGATTACAAATTGTAACAAGTGTACCAGAGAACCCATTTGGTTTTATGCTAAGGAAATCAACAATAGAAGCTATATTTCTTTCGAGATGATTAAAAGAAAAGTTGAAAGAGAAGAAGAAAGATTTCATATGGTATTCATTGATCTAAAATATGCTTATGATATAGTCCTAGAGAGAGAAAATGGTGGGTCTTGGAAAATAAAGGGGTTCAAAATAGGGGCATAGACCTAATTAAGGATATGTACGAGGGGTGGCAACCAATGTTAAAACACCAGTGGAAGAGGCCTGAAATTTTTTAGTTACAATGACCTAATTAAGAACATGTTCAAGAAAAAGTTCCATAGTGCATGTTAAAAGCAAAATTAAGCTTATGGACAAATGCCCTAGAAACTAGAGGTTTTAAAATAAGGGCTAAAACAAGGTATATGATATGTAAATTTAGTAATAATAGGAGTGTAAATCAGGATACTCTTAGGATTGAAGACAAGATAACTCAATGTGACCATTTCCAGTACCTTGGTTCAATAATTCATAACAGGGGATAGATTGAGGAGAATGACACCCAAAGTGTTGGGTGATAGGAGAATACAATTTAGATTGAAAGGAAAATTCTATAAAATAGTTGTAAGGACAGTTATGCTGAATGGAGCAAAGTGTTGGGCTGTCAAGAAACATGTACAGAAAATGAGTGTGGTAGAAATGCAAATGCTAAGATGGATGAGTGGAAAAACTAGAAAGGATAGAATTAGAAATGAAGCCATCTGTAGAAACCTAGGAGTAGCTCCAACAAGTGATTAAATAAGAGAGTAGACTAAGATGGTTTGGTCACGTGCATAGAAGACCACCAACAACTCCAGTTAGAAGAAGTGATTGTTACAAGTGGAAGGGGCTAGAAGAGCTAAGGGTAGACCAAAAAGGACATGTGTAGAGAGACATAGAGTAGTAAGAAATGATTTAAGCACTAATAATTTAACAGTGATACGGGTTTAAATAGAACAGATTGGTGAAACAGGGTTTGTGTAGCCAACCCCATATAGTTGGGATAAGGCATGGATTATGATGATGATGGGTTAGGGTCTTAATCGGTTTGAGAACAACCAAACCAATTTCAAAACAATTATAATTAAGACAAATAATGTAGACCCAGACCCTATATAATTTGGTTGGTTTGGTTCAAGTCTATTAGGTCTGCCCAACCCATTGACAGCCCTACAAGAAGAGAGGAGAAGAAAAGACAATTTAATAAAATTAGAGGGAAATTATAGATTCCACCCCAAGTTATATGTTGATATTACTACAATTTCTAATTCATGATGACAATTCTGGTACTACCAAGTTTTTATGTAATTCTCAACAAAGAAATTTTACAATTCAAAATGTGAATAGATGAATAAAGGAAAAGATAATCTGACATACCAAAACGAATAGCTCGAAGAACTCGTAGAGGATCATCCAAAAATGTCTCCTTTGGAGGTAAAGGAGTAACTATCTTTCCAGATTTAAGATCTGCAACACCTGAATGAAAGAACAATCATAAAAAAAATGTTAAGTGACTATTTATCCCACAATATACACAAATGTCATGAATGTTCAACAAATCTAACCTCTCTTAGTGAAATCCTCCACCGAACTAGTATTGATATTATAGAACAAGCTGTCAAACAAAGCAAAAGATCAATAACAAATTAATCTAGATGTAGTCAATGTCGCTCACTGCCAAATACTTTGGAATTTTGACCTCCAAGGCAAGGCATGACCTAGTGATGCTTAGGCAATAAATAAAATTCATGTTACGAATAAGGTGAGGAGAAGAAGAAGAAGAAGAAGAAGAAAAAGAAAAAGTTAGGACAAATGCTACAAGTCTACAACACATCTCTACCTCTCTCTCTAGTGAGAAGGATGCTTAATGTTAACAGTTTAACACTTAAATTGCACATATTAAAAAGCAGACTCCAATTGGTCTAAGTATAAATCTTCTTCCTAAAGTAGCCCCATTCCTCATTCACAATACACCCGGAACACTCCTCAAGCCAGCACCAGCTAGCTTTCCTGGAGAGGAATCAAATTATTGGAGCTAAGAAATAAACAAATTTACAGATAATGGACAAACTAACTACACACAATGTGAATGGGGGTGGTAGAACTAATTTCATTCTGAAGCTGAGATTGCGTTTGGGCCTTTGGGGTAGCTTTTGATCAACTCAGGAGCCTCATCATTAAGAGTCTGTATTGTTATCCACAAGGCCACAAGACACTACAGCTGCACATCAGGAACATCTGAGTTATCATTGATGGGAATATGTTCCCAATGTGCAGTTGTAGTGACTTGTGGGTAGAAGATTGGAGTTCTATCATTAAACCACTTTAGGAACAATGAAGATGGATTGAGATAACTCAATGTGGCCTTTTCTGGTACCTTGGTTTGATAATTCATAACAAGGGAGAGATTGAGGAGGATACTGTCCACAGAATTAGGGCAGGACAGGAGTTTTATGCGATAGGCGACTACCACTTAGATTAAAAGGAAAATCCTATAAAATAGTTGTAATACGAGCTATGTTGTATGGAGAAGGGTGTTGGGAAGTCAAGAAACAATATGTCCAGAAAATGAGTGGCATAATTGTGTATGCTAAGATGGATGAGTGGAAAACTAAAAAGAATAAAATCAGAAAGGAACTCATATGTAGGGACTTAGGAGTATCTCCTGTAGGTGGTAAAATGAGAGAAAGTAGACTAAGATGGTTTGCATAGAAGTCCATCAACAGCACCCATAAGACAAAGTAATTTGTTACATGTTGAAGGGGCTAGAAGAGCAAAGGGTAGACCATAAAGGACATGGTTAAGTAGTAAGAAATGATTTAAGCACCAATAATTTAACAATGGATATGGCATTAAATAAAAGGAACTGGTGAAATAGGATTCATGTAACCAACCCATATAGTTGGGACAAGGATTGGAATATGAGGGTGAGGAGGAACAATGAAGATGGACGGTAACAAAAGGAGGGCTCTTATGGGATTTGGGATTCATTTTGTGAATGGACACTAAAAGGCCATTACCAAACATTGAACCCAGGTATCTGGGGTCTAGAGATGGGTAAGCTGGATATGGACCTAACCTTTGGAAAATATTAAACTCCAA
This sequence comes from Nelumbo nucifera, assembly GCF_000365185.1. The sequence goes on from NW_010729090.1 coordinate 5,880,688, forward strand.
CCCGATTAGAGGACATGTGTCCAACCAAAGCCATTTTATACACTAACTTTAGGGTTTAGGGATTAGGGCTTAAGGGTTTAGAGTTTAGAGTTTAGAGTTTAGGGTTTAAGATTTAAGCTTTAGGGTTAGGACTTAGGGTTTATAGTTAAGGTTTAGGGGTTTAGGGCTTAACGCTTAGGCCTTTAGGATTATGGTTCAGGAATTTAGGATTTAGGTTTTAAGCTTTAGGCCTGAAAATCAAGAGATGGTCAGACACTTGAATCTGACTGTGGTGGGAGACAAGTATTGCCCCTAACTTTTGGCCATTTTTTGCTTTTAGCACAAAGTGGCTGCTCTCAGACTTGAACCCACATTCTCATGCTTGTCAGTCTGAGATTCTATCATTACACCAAGCAATGGCCCCCATTTTGTGAATGGAAGCTGCTTTCCAAACAAGCTTCGGAGGGTGGCTTTTATGTGAAGCAGCTTTCAGGAGCTTCTCTAGAAAGTAGACAAGCAGCTTTCCAAACAGCTTTCAGTAGCTTCTCTAGTATTCATATTTGACAATTAGTAGTATAGGTAACAGCAGAAGAAGATAAACGCAGCACATTTAATGCAGATTCAACTACCTATTGATGGTTAAATCCCTTCTAAATGCATCCTCTTCCGCACTGCCAAATTTCTACAGAAATTGCATTGAAACATAAGCACAACTTGACATTGTTAATAAAAGATAAATAACTATTACACCCAACAGAATTAGTATAAATTAACTAAAAGTTATATGGAAATAAGAAAAGATAGAAAAACAAAAGTGCCTGTCAGAATTATAAGAAATTAAAAAAAACAAAAATGGTGTTCAAATAGGTAAAATGGAAAAATGTTCAAGTTTTGAGCATCCACTGGTTAGAATAGCTAAGAGTCATTCCCTACCAAGTGATTTTCATGAAAGCAAGGAAGAAATCCTAAATTCATTGCAAGAACTTTGAACCAGAAGCAGAATAGAAGTAAGAAGGTACAATCAGGAGCCTCAAAAACAGGGGTGTAGAAGCAAGTTTTAAATATTGACACAATACACCCCATATCATATTGGTATCAAGTTGCAAGGATAAGAATACGCTACAACTTAGTGTTTCATTAAGTTGTTCATATCAGACCGATACAAGTGTGTATCGGCTTGTATCGCATTGTATTGGCCAATACACACCGATACACAGAAATAATGAATTGTATCTCTAGTAAAAAAAAAACACAATTGGCATGATCATAACCCAGGTCACACAACTCCCCAGACTTAAATGCATCTTTAAACCAGTAAGCCACCTTTCATCTTATAACAATAAATAAAAGAAAACTTTCACTATCTTTAATGTTCAAAGGTGGTCCAAACAAATAAAATATGTTTCAACAACTCCAACTATAGATTAAAAAGAATAATATTAATAATAGAAAAATTATTTAGTACTCAAAATTTATAAATTAATTGAATAAATAATCTATCAAATCCATATTTATATCCAAAAATGATTTTTAATCTCACGAAATTTATACAAATAAAAATATTAATAATAGAATAATTATTTAGTACTTAAAATGTATAAAATAATTGAATAAATAATCTATCAAATCCATATTTATATCCAAAACTGATTTTTAATACCACGAAATTTATACAATAAAAATATTAATAATAGAATTATTATTTTAGTACTTAAAATTTATAAATTTGCACATGATATGTATCTTGAAATTTTTATAAATTATTAATTAATACTTTTGGCATTAAATAACAATATATTTATTATTTACAAAAATAATAATATTCTTTATAAAATATTCAAGGATATAATGTAAATTGAATCTATTACATCTACTAATCTACATTTATAACAAAAAAAAAAACTGGTTTTGTATTTTAGAAAGTTTACACAAATAAAAATATTAATAATGGAATAATTAGTTAAGTAATTAAAAATTATGAATTTTCATATGATGTATATCTTAGAAATTTTAATAGATATGATATATTTTAAGTTAAGATTGTATTTTTATAAATTATTAATTGATATTTTTATTTACATTTTATAATAACATATTTATTGTTTACAAAAATAAAAATATTGTTTACCAAAACATTTGAGAATTTTTTTAGTTAACTTTTTTGTTATTGGACTCTTCTAAAAAAAATGATGCATCCATAAATTTTATGACATATATGAATCCCGCTATATTAATTGTAACGTATTTAATCATATATACCATTAAAATATGTATTACTTATGTATTTTAACATTATTTGTGGCTTTTTTTTGATAAATACATTATTTGTGGCTATTTTGACATTAAAAGAAGTGTTATTAATGTATTTATGTGATTTGTATACATTTTCCTAGCGTATCCAAGTGTTTCCATATCTTTAGGTTGCATTACCTCTCCATGGCCTTTGACCTATTTAGGGCTACCCTTAGGAGCTAACACTAAAGGAAGTAGTTTATGGGCCCCTATTGTGGAAAATTTTGATAAAAGATAGGCATCTTGGGAAAAGAATTACATCTCAATAGGGGGTAGGGTGACCTTGATTAGGGCTACACTTGCCAACCTTCCAACCTACTACCTATCAGTGTTCAGGATTCCCCCAAGGGAGGCTAAGAAACTGGAGAAGGTAACGAGGGACTTTCTATGGAGGGGAGGTGAAAAAGGATCATCTGGTTAGATGGGAGATAGTTAATAAACCTAAGGAAGAAGGGGGTCTAGGGATAAGGAATATAGTGCTGAAGAATGTAGCCCTCCTTGGGAAGCAGTTATGGAGATGGCCCCGAGAGAGAGAGAGATTATGGCATGAGGTGGTGTTTAGCATTCATGGCTGCTCAGGAAATGGATGGGATGCCGGGATATCTCATCAAGCTACCCTTACAAAACCTTGGAAAGCTATACATGGTATTCTCCCTCGCTTCCTCAGTTTTATCAGGTATGATGCCTGTTCTGGTGATGTTATCAGGTTCTGGGAGGATGTTTGGGTGGGTACTCAACCCCTCAAAGATCGATTCCCCTCGCTTTCTATCCCTTCACAAAAATGAGCTGATTGCAAATTTTCTTCCGAACCCGTTAAGTCCCTCGTCTTTAAACTGGGATTTCGGTTTTCGTAGGGGATTGAGGGATGGTGAGTCGATTTGTATCACTGAGCTTCTACATTTACTACAGTTTATTTGTTTGGACCCCACTTCGTCTAATCATAGAGTTTGGACTCCTCTTCCTAAAAGTACTTTCACTTGCTCTTCTTTTCAAAAATCCCTCAGTTCCAACCCCAATTCCCAAGGGTTCCCTTTCAAAGAAGCTTGGGCCCAACCTATCCCTCCAAAAATTGTTGTATTCTGTTGGAAAGTCTACTATGGGAAAATCAATACTTTGGAAAACTTGCAGAAAAAGCGGCCCTCTCTTTGTCTCTCCCCGAATTGGTGTTTCTTGTGCAAGGCCCATAATGAGGATTGTTTCCATTTACTGATTTCCTGCTCTTTTGCTATAGACTTATGGAGTTGGAGCCTTAGTTTATTTGGAGGTAAGTAGTCTCCACCAACTGATTTGAGTATGTTATTTAACCCATCTTTTTTTGTTTGGCACACTAGAAGAGGCAAGTTCATGTGGAAATGTGTCAAGGCAGCAACCTTATGGACCCTATGGGAGGAAAGGAATGCAAGAGTTTTCTTAGAGAAGGAAAGAAGATTAGATGAAGTGAAGGACTGCATCCTAACAAGAGCAATACATTGGCTGAAAACCGTGGAGATATTKGATGATTTTTCTTTTGATGACTTGTGGAGGAATTGGTTAGTAATAGCTAATACTTCTACAAAGAAGAATAAACGCTTATCAGAATGGGATCCACCGTCAGAAGGTGTCATCATGTTAAATTTTGATGGAAGCAGCCAAGGTAACCCTGGGCCGTCAGGTATAGGGGGTGTCCCGAGGAATAAGGACAACAATATCATCTCCTTATTCTCAGGACCGGTGGGAGTGTGGGACTCTACCAGGGCAGAAATACTAGCTGCAGTACAAGGAATTCAGATCGCTAACCAGCTTGGGGTGAATCATCTCCTAGTTGAAGGGGACTCTCAAGTGGTAACAAGGTGGCTTCTAAACCCATATGCTACCATTTGGGGCTACAAAGACCTCATCAAAAAAGTAAAGTGGTTAACTAGGAATATGAGATTTGAGGTAAAATGGGTAAGTAGGTCAGCTAATACTATGGCTGATTCTCTGGCTAAACAGGGGGTATCCAGGGAGGTCCTTTTTTGTGCTACTTTCTAAGTTGTTATAATATTTTAGAAGCTATACTTAACTAACCTGGAGAGGTTGCATCKCGTGCCTCTCCTTGGGACATTGTACTATTCTCCTCTGCTGATTAATAAACTTCATTCATTTATCAAAAAAAAGAAAAGTGTTTCCATCTTTTTCGTTCATACCCATGTGTTTCCAAAGTGTATCTGTATCCATATCCATATATGAGTTGTCCAGTACGATACCCGATACCAAAACTTTGATCCTTGTGTGGAAGTAGCAAGACAAACTTAAGTATTTCATGTACAACCAAAGGTTGCTTAATTCATGATAATACTATGGTATATGTTGATTTAGTGAGGCCCCTGGATGTCAGTTAGTGGATAGTCTATTTTCCCGTTGATGATTCTGATTTGGTGGGTGGTTGCTTAATTCTTTTCTTATTGGTAATTGTGAAACATTATTAAGGATTATAAAACAATGCTATTATAGTACGCTATGCATCCCAAGGTATAGGCTGGATCAAGGTTCAAAGTATCGATACAGTCCAATATGCCAAATGCGGCATATCAGACTTTGTAACACCACCACATTTTTTATAGTTTTTTTTAAACCTATTCAGGGGGTTGGTATAAGGACCATCTACCCCCCCCCCCCAAAATAGGGTAAACCCTGAAACAGCAAGGATTTCGTGTATTGGTGACCCATAGATATGACACATATCAGCCAATACGGGCTCATACATTGCGAAATTTTCATCCTTGGACTGGATGGACCCATCCCTTTAGTGATTGCTCAATTCGTGAGATTGTTATTTGGTCTCTTTTCAAGTTTGGGAGCAGTTAGCAATGCTGTTTGTTGTTTTACTGTGGATGACACCTTCAAATTTGAGTCCAAATGTATATGGTTGACTTTTATAAGGCCTCATGTATGAGGCCCACGGTTAGTAGAGGGGTTTCTTTATGCTGCCACTTAATCTTTGATTTTTTTTCTTGGCTTTATGACCTGTTTACATCTTGTAGATTCTCTCTTTTCTGATATGATTTTCATTTACGACCAAAAAGATTAAGACAAATAACATTAACAAGAGAAGTGTTTTTCAATTGGAAAACAACCTTAAGTTCAAAAGCATGTTATGAAGAAAACTCTAATCCCAATCCACTTTCTGGGAAAACATGTTTCCTGCTGTAAATGTTTTTCATAACCATGATAGAGGCACATAAGGCCAAGTATTATGCCCCACCACCCCCATGTAGCACTGGGTTCTCCTGCTTTTGTCATGTAGGTAAAATCTAGGTGTCCTTTAAATTTTGGGGGTAAAGCAACTTACATAACCTCAAAGAAGTTGACCAATCAAACAATAACATGTACGAAGTTGAAAACTCCAAAAGCTGGATGTTAAAAAAGTAGATATCTTGAGTTCATAAAGGAAAGCCTGCTATTATGATTTATGAGGGTGATCTTCATCAAAATCTGGAAAAGAAAAACAATAATATATATTGCTGAATTCAAGTCCATAAACTACATAAGTTAGGAAACTAATTGAAAATAAAAATCTAAAGTAGTTTGGCTCAAGAACAAGGGTAAAAAATCTAGATTATCCTGGATGCTGGCAACACCAAAACCATAAGAATATAATTTCAATTTAAACAATCCATGCATCTAATTTTAATTTTGTTAGTGTGTTCAACATGGACGAAACTCACGAAAGAGGGAATTTTAGGTAGAAAAGTAATAATCAGAAATCTTAATGAAAATGTGTACTATTAGAGTCTATTTTGTAATGTAGATATTTATAGTGCTAACATAACGCACCTCTCTTATTTGAGAGAGGTAGTTTTGTCGTGGTTAGCATCCCTAATTCTTCTTTCTCTCTTCTATTGATCTCCTTCTTTCTTCTCTTTTATCATACCATGGGAAAGTGGGGTTGGTGGTTTGGGGTGGAGAGAAAGACTTTATGGAAAAGGGTGGTTGCCTGCAAATATGGGTTGGTCAACTTTGGGTGTGATTCAAGGAGGTTTCAACATCTGGGGGTGGAGATGTGAAAGGAGATAATAAAATTCCATTCCTTGATGGGAGAGTTGCACTTCCTGGAGGGTTGGCGAGGGAACTAGTATAAAATTTTGGAAGGAAAATTGGACAAGGATGGAGAGGCTTTGTGAGGTGTGCCCATGGTTGTATAATATGAGCGAGAAGAAAATAGCAATTTCTCCATGCTTTTGATGTTGACAGGGAGTGGTGATATACTGTCCCAAATTTAAAAGACCCTTATTGAATTGGGAGTTCAAGGAATGCTGGATTTTGCTGTCTAAGCTTCAAGAGGTGGAGATTAGTATGGAAAGGCCAAATGTAAGATGGTGGACGGAGTGTAAGAATGAGAGATTTTCAGTGAGGTCACTCAATAAAACTTTGGCTAGGAATCATTTTGAATGAACTATTGTGAAGGGTGTTTGCAGAAATCCTATTCCTCCAAGGGTGGAAGTTTTTGCTTGGTTAACAGCTATGAGTAGTATTCTTACATAAGACTATTTAAGAAGAATAGGTTTTGAAATGACTAGTAAGTGCGTGTTTTGTGAATAAACAGAGGAAGATGTGCTTCATTTATGCTACGAATGTTGTTTCTATATAAGTACACAGGGCTATTTCTTCTGGCTCTTTGACTTGGTGTCTTGAGTTGAGACCCACATTCCCCTAGTGATATTTTTGCTAGCTGGCCTATCTTCCATGGGAGAAAGAAAGCAAAAAACAATATTGGAGTTGTATACCTTTTGCAGTTTGTTGGGAGCTGCAGAAGGAAAGAAATAGAAGGATCTTTTAAGGTAAAGAAGGATGTAAAGAGAAGAACTATTTGAGGACATGTTTCAAACTGCTGGAATGGCTCTTGATTTTACCAGATTTTAAAGAAGTGCCTAAAGGTTCTCTTGGGGCAGGTTTTTGGTCTGTTTTAGAGCTAGATAATGGCAGGGCTGGAAACATTTGTAGTTTTCAGCTTTTTATACTGTCTTTTATGGGTAATTACTCGTCGCCCTTCCTGACTCTAGTTTTTTTACTTTATTTGAACGAAATTTTCTTTTATATCTATTACCAAAAAAATCAAACCACTCATGACAAGATGGCATAAGAGAAGGTAGATTCTGATGAGGATGATAAAGATGACAACGAAGATGACTTCAGATTTGTCAGTTATGTTCAGATATGTTTGTTAAGTCATTTTCTGTGTTTTAACCATCTTTTTTTTTTATTTTCTGTTATTGTTCATGTTCTATTTGTTTTAATATTGTTTTCGAGATTGTTCTGCTATAGTTCAGATCTGCTTGTTTTCATTATCTTGGTTCCTCCTACCTGTCATTGGTTTGTGTTGAGATAAACTGATTTGTCTCATATAGTAAACAATATTATACAACTTTTTCTACAAGGTTGAGGACATAGAAAGGCTATCCCACCCCACAAAAGGTCTACAACTTCAGCCCAAATAAACGATTTCTATTCACCCCTTGCTCAGCTAAACTATCAGTCCGGTTGTTAGCCAACCTTGGAACCCATTCAGTTTCCACATGTATATTCCTTGTTAGCCATTTAAACTTCATCTAATTCCTCATTCCCAAATGTTCATTATGCTTTTCCTCTTTCTTAATCCAGCTAATTATCACCTTAGAATTACCTTCTATGACAAGTTTCTGGATGTTTATCTCACTTGCTAGTTGCACCCCTTCCAACACTGCCAATAGTTCAACCCTTACAGAATCTCCTTCTCCAATTGGCCCCAACTAAATTGCTTTTACAACCCCTTCATATCTTATTACCTTTCCCACCCCAGATGGACCCAGGTTTCCCATGCTACTTCCATCAAAGTTAAGCTTGAGATATCCCTTCTCTGGAGGTTCCCACCTCCTAATCACCCTGTCCGGCTGTCCCTTTTTGAATAAGAATCAGTCACCTCCCTCCACTTCATTAGGATGTAATCAAATGTGAAGGGATTGAAGATCTCCAAAGTATCCAAGAAACTGTTCAGATCTTGATACATTCAATCACTGCTTCCTTGGATCTTTTTTGCTCTTTGAAAATTCTTGCACTTCTTTCTTCCCACAACAATAGCCCTTATGCACCTCCACATTAATATTCCCCTTCTTCTATGTCTCAAAGTGACCAAAGAGAATAAGTATGTCTCACAAGCCTGATGAATCAACTTGCACCCAAAACCAAGAGAAGAATGAAACAACTCCCAATTCCCAAATACCAGAAACAAATGTACAGGAGATTAGTAAATGATAACTAGAATCATCACAAGCATTACAAAGAACACACCTATTAGAAGATAAGCACCAGTAGGGCTTTCTTCTTTGTATAACATCCATTATACTAATATTCTCATGAACCACTTCCTAGCAAAAAGCTTGAATTCTTGGTGAGATGGGCTTCCACCAAACCTCTTTAACTGGAAAAGGCTGAGAAGGGACAGACTAGCAAGACAAAGCTCTAAAAAAAAAGGCACAAGAGAAAAAACCACAAGGACTAGGGGTCCCCTTCCCTTTTCTTTGATCATCCTCTCTTGTCTTTAAAAAGTTGAGTGGCTGAGAGTTGTTCTAGTTCTTCCAGTTGGTGTTTTAAATGGTTGTTTGGAGGATGTGTTTCCTTTGGGGTGTTTATTTGTTCTTTTTTTTTTTTTTACTTTGAGGATTTTAGCTAAACCAAGAGGGTGAAATTTCAGATTTGAAGGACCATGGACAGAGGAGGCAATTTTTTTGCTATGAGCATTAAGTGTTTGTCCAAGAATTGTTGACTCCAACATGTATTTATTAGGTATACGGCAATTGTTTGAGAGCTTGTAAGTTTGAAAGGTTGTCAGAGAATGGTAAAAGTGTACAACTGATAGAGTGGGTCTTTCAACTCCCTGCTTTGCTAATACATCCGCCATACCATTTTCCATTCTACTCACCCATATAATAGAAGTAAGACTCCTTGCAAAAAAGTCTATTTCCCTGAAAACATGTCTGTAGAGCCAAGGTGCGGAGTTGGCCTGCCTGGTCCATGAGATGACTAATTATAAGTCCCCCTCAACTTCCAAGTCTCCGACACCCATCTGCTCCTCAAGCCTTGTAGTAGGGCCCAAATCTCAGCCTTCACTGAATTCCCAATACTAATTGGACCTGAATAAAAAGCCACCACTACACCTTGGTGGTTTCTAAAGACTCTTATAACTGCCCTTCCCAGATTTCCCATTGAACTGCCATCAAAGTTAAGCTTTAGCCTATTTACAGACGGAGGTTTCCAGTCTATTCTCAATCTCTCCTTGAATGTACCCATTTGTGCCACTTCAGCCCAAGCTCTTAGAATATCATTAGTTGAACACTCCCAGAAGAATTCTAGAGTTCTTACCCAATGCACAGTTATAACTGTTATAGCCTCAATCAGCTCTTCTTTGGTTCTACTTTTTTTTGTGGAAGATCCTTTAGGTTCTTACTTCTTTCTTCCCAAATAGTGCAAACTAAATCTGCTTTTACTGCCATCCGCATAATCCTTTGGTTTTGTTCTTTGTCACTGTATTGTTAGCAGCCCATATTGCAGTGGAGGTATTTGGTGAAATACTCAAGTGTCTTCAACAGCGAAGTCCCTTGCACCATGTACATGTCTGATAAATTGCCTGAAGGGACTACAGATTTTGGTTATGGGGGAGTTTAGTTGTTGGTTTTCGAGTTATCTTTGTGCTGTCATCAGGGCATTTGGAATGTTAAATCTCTGATTACGTGGTGCCCTCTTCCTTGAATAGTAGTGGTTGGGGTTTGAACTTTGTGGTATTGATAGTGTACTGTTATTGCTAGGAGATGTGCCTAAAGTTGAACTCAGAAGTCGGTTGTGTATTGGATAAGAGCTGTGGCCAACTATGAGTATCATGTTGGACATATCTTGGTGCAAGAACTGTGAGCCACCATGAGCACCATCTAATCAATTGATGACATATCCTTCCATGGACCAGAGCTGTGTGTGCCCATGAGTGCTTTCAAGCTGATTGGATCCTTGGTGCAGCATAAAAGCTGGTTGTCACCATACCTGGAGTCTTCGAGTTGCCTTGTTCGAGAGTTGCCTCAAAAGACTAGTTTATGTCTTTTCGTTCTAGGCAAATCAAGGTTCAAAGTTTTGACATGATACACCCCATATCGGTCATATATTTTTTGTCATCAATATGTTAAACACAAGACTTTTATAGAGTTAGTTTTCAAGTTATAATAGATGGTGTGACAGGTCCCCCTATCAGTTTGTCAAACAAAAAAATAAAAAATATATAGAATTTTGGCTCACCTGAACCAGTGTGTATCGATATTTTGAAGTTTGAACCTTGAGACAAACTAGCTGGTGCTAGCTTGAGGAGGAGTGTTGGAGTATTCAAACTGTATCGGGCATGAGTAGGAATAGCAACGGGGCGGGGCGGGGCGGGGCGGGGCGGGGCCCGTCCCCATCTCCGTTAACAGGGACAAGGTTATCCCCATCCCTGTCCCCACGGGGATCCCCATTCCCCATAATTTTTTATAATGTTAATCATTTTGTTTTTGTTTTTTATTTTATTTAAAAAAATAAAAATGAAATAATTAAAATTTACAATCCTATTAGAAAATATTCAACCATATTTTTAAAAATATTAATATATAGACGTATGTGTACATATATACATATATACATATATGACGTATGCATACATATATACATATATATTAGTGGGGATCCCATGGGGCGGGGAGTGCTTTCCCCATCCCTGTCCCGTCCTTGCTAATGGGGATGAAAATTTCCCCATCCCCGTCCCCACGGGGGAAAATCATCCCCATCCCCGCCTCATTCGGAGCGGATCCCCACGGGGATCGGGGAAATGGGGAAAATTACCATCCCTAGGCATGAGGAAAGGGGGTATTTTTGACAGAAAAGTTATAATCAGGAGCCTTAATGTAATATCTGCCTCATTAGAGTTTATTTTGTAATTCAGTAATTTGGATATTTATGGTGTTAATATAAAGTATATCTCTTTTTAGGTTTCAAAGAAGATTGAGAAATGCCATTGATTAACTATGAAGATTACATGATATTTATAGACCGAGAGTTCTATTTCAATTGAAACTCTACCTCTACCTAATGTCTACTCTCTCTTATTCATATCTTAATTAACAATAACCCAAACTTGTCTCAATTTCCTAACACGCCCCCCTCAAACACATGGGGATCAAAGATCTACATGTGTTTGACCAAATGATGATGACTTTAATCTTCCAACCTGCTGTGATGACGATGATGATGATGCATCCAAATCTCCCTGCCTGTTGTAATGAGAATGTGGAAAATAGATGACATGTTAATGTGGTAGTCGTGTTGTGTCTTCAAGAGAGAGCCTCTAGGGGCTGATAATCAAAATAGAAAATAGGCCAACACGAGACAAACTGAAAATGCGCCAAAACAGGCCACAAACAGACCGTGTTGGGTCAACCAAATTGCCTCCATGGGCAGGCTTGAGATCATTCGGTAATGGGCCGCATTGGGCCAATACGAAAATGGGGCAACAATGACTAATAAAGACCATGATGGATCAACAAAAGTGCCTTAATAGGTTAAACCGAAAATGGGCTCCTATGGGCAAAAACAATAATTGCCACAATGGGTTTGAAACTTAAATGGAGAAGAGCAGCAGACTTAGAAAATTTGTTCAAACCAACTGGTTTGACTTGATTGCACCATCTAAACTGGATTGACTGGTCTCAATCGGTCCAACCAATTTAACCATTTTCTTTTGTAAAGTTTGCTATGGTTAGTATCCCTAATTCTTCTTTGTCTATTCTATTGTTCTTCTTTCTTCTCTTTTCTCATTAGAATCCCAGCATCACCCCACATGACACTCAGTAACCTGTTAGAGACAACCAATCTCTCTATTAGTTAAGTTGGAAGACCTCCAGGTTGGCTTTTTTTTTTATCAGCAGGTTGGCCAATAATTTTAAACAAAAGAGCAGCATGATTTTCCTTTTTGTGTTCCAGAAAGAACTTAGGGATATAAAACAACAAAACTTGAAATATATGCAAGCAAATTTCCTTCACAAATAAAATAACAGAAAATTTAAAATGTGTGACGTTTTCTTTAGTCCTTAAATATCAATCAATAGTTGAAACAACTCAAGGAAGTTAGAAAATAGCTTCACTGATGTCATAAAGCTTCCTAGCATAGAATATTCCAACAATTACCAAAGATTAATCAAGTATGACAATGTTATATGACTGAACCAGTGTATACCATTGTAGGAATGCGGCTGTTCTCACTATAATGTTCAGACCTCAGGTTTACAAAATCAATCCATATATCAAATAAGCGCATCCTTGCTGTTTCCAAGTGTTTTGATTGATCAGGATTGCTGCAAAGTTAGAAAAAATGAACATAATGACACCAAATATACCGGTGATAAGCTCCACTTCCATTTGAAATCATCATCTAATCATTATAAAGAACCAACGTTGCAGTGCTTAAGGTGATCTGAGTTCAAAATTTGCTATCAGTGACAGAATAAACAACTTATGACACCAAAATACAATAGAAAGAAACTATGTTGTTTAAAAGGCCCAGTGCTATGTTTAGCTAAAATAATTCATATGAATGGTATCCATAGTCCGATATTGACTATATGTATAGAAAACAACAGTTCATCTACTCATCGTGCAAGCAATAAGAAGATACATCACTTGGATACCAAATATAAACAAAAAGTACCCCACTGAGGTTGTTGTTTCTTACTGTCATCATATCAATTTTCCTCAAAAATAAAAATGTTTTCAGTTTGTTTTGAAAAAACATACATCCAAAAATGCTTTCCTGTTTTTCTGCTGACATGGCATTTCTTAGAAACAAGAAAAATAAAAACATTCATGTTGAAGAATACCTCTTTATAGTTATAGCATCAGCGGCCTTCTTTTTTCTTTCCAAGTCATCTTACAATGAGCATCCAGACAACCTTTTCCATATTTTAGATACCATTTGTCACGACCTAACTTTCCATTAGCCTTAATGTGGCAGTGCACCCATCTCACATAAAATAAGTTGTAAACCCCCAAATGTGGTAGCTAAGAGAACCTAAGTGCTAGAAGAGAACACAAGACAACTCTGAAAAGAGACTTGTATTGATCATTTGTTTGTTGCTTGAATACCAACAGGGAGGGAGGCAATCCCCAAGTTTCCAACCATAAAAAATGGGGAGGAGGCAACCCCTATATGTATAAAGACTCCACCTCCTCAATGGATGGCAATAAATAGAAACCTTGTCATCAATCAACAGCTATGAACGTTCTAGAATGTTATTTCTTTTTTATTGGAAACTGTTCAGAAGAAGTTGAGATGGAACTTCTGTTAAGAGAAGTTAAGATGGAAGGGCAGTTTGTGGGTTCTTCTCGTTGGAGAAAAAGCTTGAAGGTGGAGGCAAGGGATTTCTTGTTCGAAGAGCTGAAGATCAAAGGTAAACCAGTTCTGAAGGTAAGGGAGATGAAACTGGTGACAGTTTCTCTGGAAGGTTTGGACACAGTAAAATGGTCAAAAATTTTATATCTGAAGCAGCTTCGAAAGGCAAGCAGCTTAACTGGAGAGAGAAACTTACAGAGACTGGTAGAAGGTACTCGATAGAATGTAGGAAGAATGCCAAAGGTTCCTTCATAGCCCTCTAAGAATTTTTTGCAAAGAACGGAAAACAACTAGTGTGCTTTCCAGAAGGCAGAGACAGCGAAGGGTGGAAAGATGTGACTGCAGCCTTTCAGGTTTTTTTGGATTGCAAAGAAGCGAATGCTAAGGAAAGTCTTGGATGGACATAACACTAATTAGGTCCACCCTTGCAAATTTGCCGATTTATTTTTTGTCTGTTTTCAGGGTTCCAAGAGGGATAAGCAAGCAACGAGAAAAAATGAGAAGAGATTTATTATGGGAGACAAGGGAGGAGGAAAAGACCATAGAATCAGTTGGGAGGTGGTTAAAAGAAGTAAGAAATTTGGAGGGCTAGGGTAAGGGAATATTCAGGAGAGGAATGTAGCTCTGCTTGCAAAATGGCTTTGGAGGTTGCCAATTGAGGGATAACCCGTGGGTAGAAGTGATTATCAGTATTCATGGTCTTGCAGCTGATTGTTGGGATGCTAGTGTGTTGTCCAGGGCTACAAGAGCTTCCCCTTGGAATTCTATTCATGGCACCCTTTCTTCATTCTTACCATTTGCCAGGTATAACCCTTGCTTTGGTAATACTGTTAAATTTTGGGAGCACTTGTCGTTGGGTAATAAAACTGCCTAAGAGCAATTTCCCTCAATTTATGTAATTTCTAACTGGAAGAATGAACCTATCGCCTCATTTATTAGCCATTCCAACTCAACGTCTGGATTTGTTTGGGACTTGGGCCTTAGGAGGGGTCTTAGGGATTGTGAGGCCATCAAGTACTTTTTCTTGCGCTTCTTTTTGTCTATCCCTAACCCAGACTGATGATAGTCAGAGCCAACTTTTGCCAGTTAATGAGGTTTGGAGTAAGACTATTCCACCTAGGATTGGTGACTTTTGTTGGTAAGTGATTCTTGGTAGGCTCAATACTTATGACTTGCTCCAAAGGAAAAGACCTAAGTGGTGCTTATCTCCTCATTGGTGCCTTCTCTATAAGGCTAATGGTGAGTATTACCATCATTTATTAACATCTTGTCCTTTTGTTCTTCCAATTTGGGATTGGTTTCTCTCCTTATTCGGGTGCAAGTGGAATCCCCTGTCAAATGTACAGCTTATTCTACCCCACCCCACCTTTGTTAGCTGGAAGAAGAAGAGGCAAGATATTGTGGAGATGTCTGAGAGCTGTTGTGTGCTGGATGGTTTGGGAAGAAAGAAATCAAAGATTATTTGCAGAAAAGGAATGAAATAGGGAAGCCCTCATTGAAGAAATTACAACTAGAGTGATTTATTGGGTGAAGACTCTGAAATTATTTAAGGAGTTTCTGCTGCTGATCTGATGAGAAAGTGGGGGGAAGTGGCTGACTCTGCTCCATTAAAAACTGTAATTAAACCATCCTGAACCCCTCCATCAAATGGATTTATCAAATTGAATTTTGATGGTAGTGAGGGTAACCCTGGACCTTCTGGCATAGTAGGGGATTTCAGAGATGAGGAAGGCACTATTAGGACTATACTTTCTTGTCCTATTGGTCTAGGTGACTCATTGAGAGCTGAAATCCTTGCTGTGATGGAAGGAATTCAGAAAGCCAAGGAGTTGAATGTTTCCAAACTGATAATTGAAGGGGACTCAAAGCTCGTTATTGGTTGGCTCCAAAAGGAGGAGAAGATGGACTGGTGGGAGTATATAAATGAAAAAAGGAAGTTCAGAAGACTTCACTCAAGGAATGGAAATTCAATTTAACTGGATTAAGAGAGATACCAATAGCTTGGCTGATACTTTGGCTAAGCTATGCTGTAATGTTTTCTTTTTTGGGAGTGGGAACTAAGAGAGTTTATCTCCCCTCTCCTTGTATCCGCTTATTTATTTTTTAATGAAATCCATTCAGCTGTAATGTTTTCCTTTTTGGGAGTGGGAGCTAAGAGAGTTTATCTTCCCCCGACTCCTTGTATTCACTTATTTATTTTTTAATGAAATCCATTCAGTTATTGATAAAAAAAAAAAAAAAAACAGAAAGTCTTGGAAGGACCAAGAAGGGTGAGGAGTCTTTCAAGATAGAGCTTAGTAATGCCACTGTGGAGCAGGAGATGGTGTCTATGGCACAGAATATCAGCAATCCAACACTGATGGTAAATGCCAAAAACAAAAATTGGGCCAGCAAATGGGTGTTGGTTGCAGAGAAACCAGTTACAGATTGGAAGAAGGTAACAGGTCTACTGATACATAAGTTCAAACCATCTGCTAGGCTGTTTGCAGATCTGTAAAACCATCCCACTCTTGAGCCCATTTCCTCCATGAGAGCTCAAATCTCCTGTAGTATATGTCTATACTTCCTTGCCACACTGCACCCAACCCTGCCCTTGTTAAATCCCCAACTCCTATGGAGCCTAAAAATAAAGCCAAAATATTGCCCTCGCTGTTCCTGATGACTCCTCCCACACCTGAATCTCCTGGATTGCCTATGCTGTGTGCATCTGTCAAAGTTGAGTTTAAGGTCTTCTTTGGAGAAACATGTGTTGATTTTATTATGATACACCTCCCAAATGAAGGCCCTAATCTTTGGTGGTACTGGCCTTCACCATATGGCATTAATAGAAAAAGAAGGGGAGAATTAGAGTCCAAAGTAAGGCCCTCAAAGAAGGAAGCACAAGAGAATAAACCAGAAGGGTTGAGGGTCCACATCTAAGAAAATCCCTTCAAAAGACTCAATTTGATGTGGGCACTGGCAGCAGCAGCAGTAATTTAGTGCAGCAGCAGTAGTAATTTAGTATTCTCAGCAGCAACAATTTAGTGTTCTCATCCTATCTTATCTATTCAGTATTCTTACCTTATCTGCTTTCAGTAGCAGGGATTAGTAGGAGTCTTATCTATTCAGTKWTCTTATCTTATCAGTTCAGTAGGATAGATTAAGGGAGTCTTATCTTATCTAATTACAGTTCTTATCTTATCTTATCAGTTCAATAGGATAGATTAAGGAA
>NW_010729090.1:5907698-5998612 GCF_000365185.1 Nelumbo nucifera
CTTCCTTAAAGCCAGTTCGGAGAGAGACTTAGAGCACAAACGGCTCTTTCCCAACTTAGCCACGTCAGCATAGGACGGGCCACCCTCTTTAAACAACCCCTCTTCAAAAAAAAATGAAAAAGAGGCCTTAATAGGAAGGCTTCGAGACTTGGGGCGCCCCTGCGACTGTTCCCCTTCCTCTGTAAATCGCCCACACACAACAAGCTTTCCCGCCAGCCCCTGTAGGCCACGTGTACACCCCCCTGCGAGCTCGTCAGAACCTTCAACCTCTGGTCGTCTTCCCCAAAGCATGGCTTCAACTTCTGAAACTAACCAGACCTTGTACCAAGCACCTTCTGAAAGAACTTCGAAGATCCGCGGCAAGTTCTCCGGTTTGATCCCAGCAATCTTAAGTTCCACCGCTCTCAAATTTCTTAAGTTAGCCTCCAACAGAACTCCACCCAATGCTCTAGTAATTTTCCCCAGAATGAGATCATTCCAAAGGTTGAAGGGAAGACCGAGAAGTATAATCAAAAAACTGCCGGCTCTAGGTTCAACTTCATTGCAATCTGGAGCCCAATTCTGGACCTGAATCAAACTTCCTTCTACAAGGAAAGAGCTGAAGAACAGATTCTTATCTCCAATATCTAGTAAGGCTTTCTTTTCAGCAAAAGGCAGCAACAAAACATCTTCATCTAAACCCAACTTCTCTGCTAAAACTTCTAAGACTTTCGTCCAATCTTCTATCACCCTTTCTGCCACTAAGACCACCCTCTTCTCCCAGCTCCCACTCCCTTCTTCCAATGCTACTCGTCGAAGGACAGTCGAGCTGGACACCAAGACTTAAGGGTAAAGCTTTGAGCTGGGCACAAAACAAACCTTCGAGCCAGGGGCTTCTTCTACTCTACCTTCGACCTCCAAGAGAAAAGCCTGAAGATTTGAAGCGAAAGAAGCCCACCCTCTCTGCTTCAGGCCTTCTGGAATACACATCACTTGCTTTTTGTTATTACCAAAGAGTTCAGTGACCATTATGAACCACCCTTTTCCATTCCTTTTTAGCACAGATTCGAACCTCTTGTTCTCACAGGTCAATGAGTTTCTCCAACCTTCTTCCCGAAAGGAATTTACAGTTCCATCTACAAAACCTTTCAACCACACACAGGCCTCCTCTAGTAGGAGAATAGACGCCCTGCTCCCTTCTCTGATTTTCAAGAGAGCCTTCCCCTTTGTCCTTCCCTGCTCAAACAGGAAGGATTTGGCTTCAATGAACAACTCCAGTCTCCATTTCCCCGCCAGCTTGAACTTCCTCTCCTCTCCCATACCTCCAACTCCCCTTTTGCCCAAAGTTTTGAGTTGTCCATCTCGAATATGGCTCTTTTGACTTCCTACTCAAAATCCATCTCCAAGGCACTTACCAATGCCCCCATCAAGGTTTAGCTACTCAAAACCAAGAAACATAGCTCTTGGAGGAGGGGAAACTCCGTAGGTTCCTTTGAAGTGATCAACAAGTATGTTTGCAATTTCATCCTACTTTATAACCACCTCATCCTCAACCACTATTTTAATAATGAGCTCATTCTTGTTTTTAGCTTCAATTAGCCTATGGAAGTACCTGGTATTGCCATCCCCTTCTTTTATCCATCTACATCTTGTTGCCTTCACGAGATCTCCTCTCTCCTCAAAAGGTCATTCAACTTCCACTTGAGGATCATCCACTATCTCTCCCCATTAATCAAATCTCATTCACCCTCTTTTTGGTTAAGATCTTCAATTTGCACTAGGGTTCTAATGTTCTATTCTTCTTTTCACCAATTACCCCAAAAACCTCCTTATAGATATTTCCACATCCTTTTTGTGGAATTTCTGGAATGTACTTAGGACATTCTAAACAACCCCAATACTATGAAGAGGGAGGATTGGTAGTTGGACATCTAAAAGAGAAAAATACCTCTCTTTTGAGCAAATGGCTTTGGAGATTCTCTTTAAAGTCCAATGCTCTTTGAGCAGCTTCCATCTCAAGCAAATATGGAACAAGTGCAAACGGGTGGGTTAGCAATCTTCATTTGAACCGGGTAAAGACTTCAAATCCTTGGAAAGGTATAGCCTCTTCACACTCTTTTTTCCTTCCTTTCATTAGATATAAAGTGGGAAATGGTAATAAAATAAAATTCTGGAAAGACCTCTGATGGGGGGAACTCCACCTTAGGAGAATCTTTCCCTAGACTCTTCAATCTTTCTTTAGATCCAAACTCACCTGTCTCCTCTTGTCTTCCTAACCTTCCTACTGATATAATTTGAACCTAAACCTTAGAAGACCCCCAAGGGACATAGAGATATCAGACCTCATGGACCTCTTTCACACCATTAAAGAAGTCTACACCTCCCCTCTCTCCATTGACACCCGAGTGTGGACCCTCCACCCAAATAGTGATTTTACTTCCAAATCTATGTTCAAGGCTCTAACTATAGGTGAACAAAGTTCCTTTTTCCCTTTCAACAAGATTTGGTGCAGTCACATCCATCAAGAGTCTGTTTCTTTGTTTGGGAAGTGTGCCTACATAGAATAAATACCTGTGACCTTCAGAAAAAAAGTTTGGGAAGATCCTATATTTCTTCTCATGCTTGTCTTTTATGCCTTAAAGAAGGTGAATCAGCTGATCATCTACTCATTCATTGCAATTTCACTCAAAAGATTTGGTGTCATTTCTTAAACCTGGCTGGTTACAATTGGGTTTTTCCAAAGCATATTCAGGAATTTCTTCATCAATGGAAAGGTTTAGGCCTGAGCAAAAGAGGTAAAGTTTACTGGCAAACGGTGCTACATATAGTTCTGTGGGGAGTTTGGGAGGAAAAAAAAAACAGGCATTTATTCAACAACAAAATCAGATATCTTGAAGAGTTAATCTCAGATATCTCCTTTCATTGTAATCTCTGGACTGCTAATTCTGAGCTGTTCCAAGGACTCTCTCTCAATGATCTCAACAGAAATATCCAAACAATTTTGTTTCTTCCAATCTACCTTCGATCAATCCAGAGACTGCATGTACCTTTTAACGAAGGAGGGATGACTTTAAAACTCAACGGAAGTGCCACACGCAATCCTGGTGTAGCTGGGATTAGGGGTATTTTGAGGGATGAACTGGGTAACATCTGTTAGGTTTTCAGTGGCCCAATCAGTTATGCTGGCTCAACTAAGGCTGAAGTGATGGCTGCTCTCACTGGAATTAGAATAACAAAAAGCTTAGGCATTCAGGGTTTATCTATTGTAGGAGATTCAGCTAATACCATTAAGCGGCTCAGGACAAGGAGGGGGTCCTTGGAGGTTGAGTCATTATCTGGCTGAGGCAAGAGACTCCTTGGAAGGCCTAAACGCAAACTTGTTGTGGATACCGAGGGAGCTGAATCATATTCATAGTTGTCAAGGAGACGCCTAGGCAACAACGCTCCCTTGGAGGCTCGCCTCACCCAGTCGCCAAGTAATTTTGTGCACTATGTTATAAAATACTTTTATATTTTTAATTTTTTGACATTATAATTATAAAATAGGCATTATTAAACTAGAATACTCATTTTATGTGTTTATGTACTAATTTCTTTTTATTATTTTCTTATTTGTTAGGATTTAATCAACACAAACATTGATAACTGCTGTATTGAACCCATGGTTCAAAGTATCGATACACCTCTATGTATCTGAAGTGGTGTATCAGTACTTATAACGATACTCCCCTTATTTTTTTATTTCTTCGGTTTTCAATTTCATTTTTAAATAAATATATATATATATTATAATTTTAAAAAATGGGTTCTTGAAAATGCTTGTAAATATGTGTATTGAGGTGCCAAAGATACGATACAATACACCCAAAAACACCTGTAAACATGTGTATTCGTATTGAAGTTTTGATCCTTGATTGAATCCTCAAAGATTTCAGAACCTGAATCAATAAGAAAGGGAAGAACTTAAAATTTTGTCTAATCAACACATTTTCTTCTTACATATCTTCTTCTTCCACCTTTTCTTTTCTTCTTTCCTTTGTTCCTTTTCTTCTCATAAAATGTTGATTTTCCAAACTTAAAACATGAAATCTATACTTCTCTCATGAAAATTATGGATAATTATTAAGGAAAGATGATTATGGAACCTAGGGAACTGCCCTAGGATATATGGTTTTGCTTAAAAAATATCCATCACCTAGACTCGCCTTGGCGCCTTAAAAACTATGATTGCAGATGGATTAGCTAAAATTGGAGCAAGACTAGAGAATCTGTACAGCAATAGGCTTCCCCCATTGTAATCTTTTTTTTAGCTGTTTGGGTTTTCTTTTCACTGTGCTACATCTGCTCATGTACTCTCTGTTTTTTTCAATGAAATCTGGTTAACCTTTTTCTCAAAAAAAATGTTTGCAAAATGTCTAGTTAACCTCTAGCTAGTTACTTGAGTTTGTAGTGCAATTTCAGGAGGTTGGTGAACAGTCAAATTAGAGAAGATCATAGGCTAGGTCAACACTTTAGAAGTAGTGATCCCATTGACCAAATCAGGAAGCCATATAATGCATCATCCTTTACCATGTATGGGTGACCATAACTATTGCACCTGCCAATCAAATATTTATTTTCGATTGAGAATACAAGAGATAACATGAAGATGCATGAGGAAGGCATAGATATAGTCATAATCTTTAGTTATCAGTAACCAATTAGGAAACTCTACTGATGTATAAAAGAGAAGATACAAGAGGAAGAAAAAGCTCTCCTCCCTACTAGAACCCTTCAACGAGGAAGTAGGTAGCTTCAATCACCAAGTCCTGTGGTAGTATGGTATGAGAACAGTGGCAGGATCAAATTTGGTTGCAAAGCATTCCAAGGGAATTCTAGGGATGTTGGCAGAGTCATCTCAAGGTGGTGGGGGCTGATCAACAAGGTTGATGTCAATAGTTAAGAGGATGAAGAGAGAAGGGACAAATCCTCATTTGGAGAAAGCAAGGAATCACCAAGGGGTGGGTGAGCTCAGTAGGTTTGTTGCCACCAGATTTCACTCCAAACAGTCCTGTCAGATGCATCCTTCGTCAAAAGAAGACTCAAAGGAGGAAGGTAATGAGGAGATGGACTTGGATTAATGGATGGGGCAAAGAAGATTCTAGTTCACCACTAGGTGATGGCTAAGGAGTTAATATTCTATTTATGTTTCACATTTAAGGCATGTAAATGAGATTATGAGGGTATTTTAACAGTCTAGAAAAGGTCGTTTCTTAAGGGTATGGCAGTCTTTTCATTCTTTAAAATTGTAAACCATCATGTAACTGCCACCACACAAATATGAGCTAAGGCCAATGGGACTAGTATATCTGAATCCCATTTCCTCCGTGGGTGCAAAGATCCGCAGATGGAATTGTTGATGCTTTGGCTACACGAGGGGTAGACAATTAACAGCATTTTTGGGTTCAGAGAAGATTAACATGGCCCCTGTGCAAGGATGGCACGCACAAATCAAGAAATGGTCCAATCTTTTTTATCTGTCAAAAGATTGGGTTTAGATGTACTATAAATAATATACACAGGATAGGCAGTTGTTCTAGCCTATATAATGGAGCCATTGATTCACTTACATACATTATTCTTTCAAGAAACTGCAATAAAAAATTATCATTACCCATCAAAAAACTTGTGTGACTGAGTAGCAACAATATTACTTACCATTGGATAACACCTATTCCTTGTGTTTCTTCCCCACAGTATGATAAGTATTCATTGACTTTTTCACAGAACTCCCGACCTAACATGTTATCCAGTGCAATGTCAATGTCGTAGCAATCCTTGCCCAAAAGCTGGATGAGAAAAACTAATCAGATTGTAAAACAAAGAAATAATTTCACACCACTAAATGGAATTAGCAGATCCATAAGCAAGAAAGACAGGTTTATGCTATTATTGCACTCGCTTGATGCAATAATCAGCTTTTGCTTCCCATCATGCATCCACAAGAACATTCAAGCTTCTTTAACACATTATTGTTAACAAACAGCGCATTGAAAGGCTTGAAAAACAAAAATCTGAATGGTCAATTGAGATATTTATACAAATATTTTGTTTAGATGGCACTAGTTGTAAGTAAAGATAAAATTTTACAGAAAATGATGCCAGACCAACCCAAGAAAAGGTCATCCTAGACCTCATAGAAGTATTTTTGATAAATGTAGAGCCCCTAGAATTTTTCAAAAATAGTTATTTTTGTTTTAAAAATAATTCTAGGTAACTAAAAAGTTTATGTTTGAAATATAGAAATTCTCATAAGCATTGCTTTTCTCATGATTATGGACAAAGTAAATGACCAATCATCAACAAATCATAAAACTCAAAGAATTCCCCAGTTGAAAGAACAAAGAATAAAATAATGGTAAAATCTTGGGCTGTCAAGCGTGAGAGGGTTCCAGTCTGAGAGCAACCACTTTGTGCCAAAAAATGCCAAAGTTTAGGACCTCATCCAGTCCACCCCTCCCAAGACCCCAAATAGCTGGGACCAACATTTTTGTTTTTGGGGTAATGGCCTTTTCATCATTTGACATCAAACATGGCTCTTGATAGAGCATAATGGCAGTATAGGATTCATGTAGCCAACCCCAAATAGTTGGGGTTAAGGTTGAGTTAAATATAACCAGTCCATCTAAAGTTAAGATACCAAGACATGCATATCAAAATAAAAACTAATACAGTAAAAGGAGAACAGAAATCTTCATTCCCAAATTTCAGAATACCTATAATGGCTACAATTATGCTATTATATTCTACTATACAATTCAAACCTTAACAAATTCAGTGAAAATTATAATATCTTCAAAATTTTCTACTGTAAGATCTCCTCCATTCTACCATTAATAATGCATCTCCATCAAAACAAAGAAAAACTGAATTCTCAGGGTACTACAAACTTTATACTAGAAATACAAAAAAGTAGGCTTTCCTGCAAATCTCCAATAACTTGCATCGTATTATGTCAATACACGTTCCTTAAGAATGTACAATTAGTCGGGTAAGTAAATAATTGAGGTGAGTTCATTGCCCATTCAAACCAAAGCCCAAGAAATTCAATTCTGTATTCTCAGAGAAAGGAAACATATAAACTAAAATCGTCCACCTTATCCCGAACCCAACCGCCAGCGACTCGGAGCTGAGTCTGGAGATTAAAATGTTGAAGAACTTCGAGTAATCTGTGGAAAATCTGCTTCTCCTTCTCGACGAGTTCAATCTTGTCCTTCACATGAATGGGAGGCGAAGAAGACGCCATGGCTCTGTAGCAGAAGAGTCTGAGAACGGGAAGGCGCCTACTAGGGGGACGGAGGCTGAAGCGTCTGAGTTCGCAGAGAGAGGGAAGTGAGAGGAGTGGAAGTCGAAAGTAGTCTTTGCATGCGAAGAAACGATGAGCGTCCGAAGCAAGTTCTCTCATATTTAAAACGCAGGGAATTGTGCTTGTTGCCTCGCCTCTTTTAACAGGCAATAGGGATATCAACGGGTCGGGTCGGGCATGTACTCGATTCAACCCGGATAGGGGTGGAAACGAACCGAGCTATTCGAGTTCGGCTTGGCTCGGACCAAGTCAAGTTTCGAGCTGAATTCGAGCTCTATATATGGCTCAAACTCGAATAAGATATAGCTCAGCTCGTTAAGCTCGCGAGCCTAGTTGAGCCTATATATATATAGGCTCGCGAGCTTAGTCGGGTCGGGCATGTACTCGATTCAACCCGGATAGGGGTCAAAATGAACCGAGCTTTTCAGGAGCTATTCCAGCTCGATCAGCTCGGACCAAGTCGAGTTTCTAGCCAAATTCAAGCTCTATATATGGCTCAAACTCGAATAAGATACAACTCAGCTCGTTAAGCTCGCGAGTCTAGTCGGGTCGGGCATGTACTCGATTCAACCCGGATAGGGGTCGAAATGAACCAAGCTTTTCATGAGCTATTCGAGCTCGATCGGCTTGGACCAAGTCAAGTTTCGAGCCAAATTCAAGCTCTATATATGGCTTGTATCTTATTCGAGCCGGCTCAACTCGTTAAGCTCACGAGCCCATGTGTGTGTGTGTGCATATAATACTTATTATACACATTGCGTGCTTCTAGAATATATATCTTTGTTTGGTAATTACTCACGAGCCTAGTCAAGCTCTATATACCTTTGTTTGGTAATTGCATGTTTCTGAAATATATATATATATATATATATATATATATATGCTTATTATTTTTATTACGTGCTTCTCGAAAAAATCTTATTGGTGGGGATACAGATATATGGTGACCCCATTCACATTCTAAAGAAAGCAATTACCAAACAGAAAAAAGAGGGAAAAATCAATCAAACCAGCCAAAAACCCTTTCAATTTCAAGCTTCAACCCTCCCACTCCCTACGACTGCAACTCCGCGATTGCGATTGGCAACTGCGAAGCTGCAACCCTACCTCACCCAGTCACCCTCAAGCTCTCTCACTCTCAAACTCAGTCGAATCAACGCCTGGCGCCAGCGGACTGGCCATACTCACAGCTCTCAGCCAAAAACTCTTTCAGTTTCAAGCTTCAACCCTCCCTCTCCCTACAACTGCAACTCTATGACTGCAAAACTGCGGCCCTGCCTCACCCAGTCACCCTCAAACTCTCTCACTCTCAAACTCAATCGAATCGATGCCCGGTGCCGGCGGACCGGCCATACTCAAAACTCTCAGTCAAGTCTCAGCTCTTAGCCACTCAGTCTTCTTATAGCTGACGCCTGACGACTGACGACTGATGCGGTAACGCCCGACGGCATTGTTACCTCTCACCTCTCATAGTCTCAATCTCTCAGATTCTTCTTCCCGACGGTCCACTTGTGAGAGCCCTTCAAATGAAATATCGGCTTCAGTGCTTACACACAAAAAAGCTCGAGCTCGAATAGGCTCAGTTCATTATTGAACTCGAATATATGGTTTTTTCATTTGAGTCGAACTCGAGCTTGTACTTTTAGTTCGAATCGAGCTCGAGCCTTGTAATGTTATACTGAGCTGAGCTCGAATACCCAAATATTCAGCTCGGCTCAATGCTACAATGTTGTCAGGTCAAGCTTAGTAGGGGTTCACCTTAACATGAACCCAATCAAGATTGATCCAATCCTAACCCAACCCATTGGCATGACCAAACATGAAACTTCGAGTTATGCATTCAAGTTGGAAGGGTGTTGGAACTTGGAACTGTTTTATTGGTAGGAGATACCAACTCAAATAGAAGTTGGGGTAAAGGGCAATGGGCCTATTAATGATATATGAAAATCCAAGGCTCAGTGCGATTATCTCAAATTTGGATGATGTATTTATGTATTTGGATTGGATTTGGATGTTATAAACTATATCCAATTAATTAAAATCCAAATCCTGTTATATTTTAATATTTATTGATTTTAATATAAAATTTATATAATTATATTTAAAATTATAGAAAATATATTCTATATATTATAATATATATAAATTTATAGGTATAATAAATTCAATATATTGTATTTACATTAAGTTATTATTGTTGATGGTTAAAATTGGTCGCAGGGGTGAAGATGGGAAGTTGTTGGAGTAGGGTGTTACCTTGTCTCGGAGTGTCACCTCAGCTTGGCACCTCATCACATCGGCTACTAAGGGAGATCTACAATCAGAAGAGACGTTAGAGGCCCGGGTGATAGATATCCTAGAGGTATGGATTCCTATGGTTTAAGTCACTAAGGCCAAAAGAAAAGATAGTAAGCTAGAGAGCTTAGTGAGATGAGGTGAGAGCTCATGTGGAGAGCTAGAGAGCTAGAGAGCTCATGAGGAGAGCTAGTAAGTTCGGTGGGAGAACTAGAGAGCTCCATTTGATGAGCTGGAGAGCTCCGTGTGTTGAGTTGGAGAGCTCGTAAGGAGAGCTAGAGAGCTTCATGTGCCGAGAGTTGTGTCCAAATGAATGAGGGGCTCACCTATTTATAGGAGAGGGGCTTTATCCAAGAACTGATACATTTCTCACACATGATCAAAGCTCGGTCCACTTGTCGCACCCTCGGCTGACACGTTATGTGAACGTTGTATGCATGTGGTATGCGTTGGCATTGATGTTCTAATAAGCTTGACCACGCGTTTCTTATGCATTTTATGAACTGGTGTCAGATAAGCTCGTATAGACCAGGTCAGCTCGTTAGGACTGCGTCTTCTTATCAAGACCAGGCCAGCTCGTCTGAACCAATTCAGCTCATCAGGACCAGTTCGTCAAGACAAGTCAGCTCATAAGTTGACAACTTTGCCCCTAGTATGTTTCCACTTGGCAGTTTCTGACTGGTGATCGATTTCGGCCATATCAATTATATATAAAAGTTGAAAAAGTAATTAATTTTTTCTCTAGTATTTAAAAAAAAATTAAAGCGGAGTCAGATTAAATCCGAATCCAATCCAGAAGTCCATTAGGATTTGATTCAAATCCAAGGTCTTCAAATTTGATCAGATTTTGGATCAAATTCATATGTAGGTTTTCAATAGTTGGATTGGATGTGGCTTTTGCTGAATCTAATCCAAGTCTAATCTGACTACAACCCTAAAGGTTAATGATATAAGTTGACACGTATAATCAAATTTAAATTTTATGACTTGCACCAAGATGAAAGTAAGTATCCATTCTATATAGATATATATAGTGGGGACCCATGTGATGCAAGAACTTTGTTAAAAGAGTTTGAGACAAAAGGAGCTAGGGTCCAACTTGGTTGGGCCCAACTCAAGCCAAACTTGGCTCAACCCAAGCTTTTGCACAGGTGAAGATTAAGTTTTCAAACTTTAAGAAGGGCTTGGGCCAGAAAACTCAAGCCTAACCTAAACTTAAGTTGGGCTTGGGTTAAGGCCTCAGTTAGTTCAAGCCTAACTTGACCCAATTTGAAATCGCCCAACATTATATGATATACATATCTACACATTATCAATCTATTCTAAAAATTGGGCTACAAAGATCAACATGTCCAAACCCAAACCCAACACAAGATGTTGGATTAAGCTTGGGTTGGTAAACTTGGGCTTAACCTTGAGTTGGGCCAAGCTTGAGCTTGGGGCTTAAAACCTAGGGTTGGACCCTAAACCCAACCCAATCCACCCAAGTTGCACCCCAAGAAGGAGAATTGTTTTAACTTTTACTAAATTTTTTATTTAGTATTATTTTTTGTGATTTTTAAATGGATTAGGGGATTTTAAATTAATAATAATTAAGTTTAAAACTAATAATTTTGTTAATTTTAAAATTTTATCAACAAATTTGTAGTATCGTTTTATTTTTTAATGAAATTTAAATGGATATCAAATTATAAATTTAATTTTGAAACTAAAATTTCTACCTTAGACTGCCACCAAGGATTTTCACTAGGCGACAAGACTTCCTAGGTGCCAACCAAGCCTTTACAATTAGTAAGACTTCACAGGTGCTTGTAATACCTTTCCAATTGGATTTACATTGAATGCCAACAAGACCTTAATGGTGCTCAACAAAGTGAACACCTACTTGCTTAAGGATCTTGCACTAATAGCAAAGGAGCAAGTTTACAAAGCAAGAACAACCTCTTAATAGACAGATATACACAATTATATCTCAAATTAATCAGTTGCTAGAGTATTCACAAATGCTTAGCTCATGGAAGAGGATTGGAACATGAGTGAGAACGAGCTCAAAAGCTTCAAAAAATCTCACCTTTAAGCTAGATAAAGCCCAAGGATCTCCTCTAAAAATTTCTAGTACTTAGCTTTCTCTTTGTAGGAAACAACTATATACAATATATACAAGTTAAAACATAAGTTGCTTTTTACAAGCTTAATTTAAAACATGGCTCTTGCTTATTTTTAAATCAATGTCGAAACCTCTATTTATAGAGGATTGACAACAAGTAACCATTTTCTAGCCATTAGAGTGGTTTTATTAAGAAATTATTCAAATTTCCACCAACTTATTGGAAGGCTTTCCAAATTTAATAGTAACCATTGGAGCCTTCAAATGGTTAAATTTCTTTGTGGTAGACCACTACAATGTTTTGGTAGTCAACTACAACACAAATTGAGAATTCTTTTTATCCTTTTAATTGCTTGGTTCCGCCTTATTAATTAATTAGTAAGCTTGTGAACTCAGTTAGTTTGAGTAGTTGACACATCTTCTTAGGCTAGGCACTTGCACACTTTGGTTGCACAATTAGTTGACACATCATTCTGGATAGTTGACACATCCTCAAAGTTCTGGAAATGCAGGTCAGATTTCATAGTTAGTCGACACATTCTTATAGTCTTGGCAATGCAAGCCTTAGATGTCATAGTTGCTTGGCACATCTTCATAGGTAATCAATACATTTTCATAGTCAAGGCCAATTTGCATAATAGACAACCCTAATCACTTAGAAACCTTGGCAAATTTTGCCCAAAGGTTGAAAAACTTTTTCTTTGGCTTTCAAAGACATTTTCTTAAATTTTATAGCATGATCAACCTTAAGAAATCCAAGGAATCAAACCCAAAAGATTGCAGTTTTTTAAGGATGGCTAAGTTTAGTCTTGTTGAGCATCTATGAAGTGTATCATATAACTGATTTACATCAAGATTCTAGAAAAGATAAAAACAATTTAAATTACGACTTGATGTATATATGTGGACTCCTTGATGAGTTGTTGTAGCATATCAATCTTTAGCAGTTCCAAAGCCTTATGAATAGCCTTGATGCTTGATTTCTTTGAGAGAGATTACTGATAGTATAATCTATGTTAGTTGCAAAAGGTGAAAGTTAAAAGTTTGATCTCTAGAGTTATTGATTTTCCGCTCAATATTTTGGGCAATTAGTTGCAAAGTGCAAAAAAGTAACCATTGGAATAAGAACACTAGTTGTGCCACTTATAGTCACTTGTCGGGATCAAGAACACTAGTTCTTGATTTGGAATAAGAACACTAGTTCTTTGCAATATTTAAACTCTAAATTCAAATATAACTTACATATTTATAAAGAACTTTTATGCCATTTATGACTTTATAAAATACATCATTCATTTTTAGTGTTATTGTGAAGTTTGTAAGGGGCATGTATGTTTTTCCTAAATGGCACAATACGTGGATGAAGTGAACCTTTAACCTTCATTTTACAAAGATTTAGGTATGAATTCAAGTGGTATTTTGTTTTTCATCATCTATGTTAAATAATGTCCCAAGGATTTTATTTAACACATTATTCTCAATGCGCATAACATTAAGGTTGTAATGCACTAATATTATTTGCATAATGTGGTAAATTAAAGAACATAATATTATTTTTTCAATTATTGCATGCTCTCTTTTCATGTGCTTTCCCTTTGTGCCCTAATTCCCCTTCTTCATGTTAACCCCAACTAGCAATTGATCCCCAATTCTCCATATAGTTGCTTTGGTGTCTTTATTTTTTATCACTACTAAATCGTCTTCTACCATGCCTAATATGTGATCATTACTTAGGAGTTAATAATGTCCCATGTAGCAATATTTATTAGTTCTTGCTACTATTCAACCATGAAGAGTTTGGAGTCTTATAACAACAAGGGCAAGCAAATTCATCTTTCATATTTTATTTTGCATGATTTTATATGTAAAAATGTCATTTATTATAAAAGGTGGTTGTGTGCATCTTAAATTTGATATTAATGAAGTACTATGTGATGTATGCCTATAACATGGGATGAATTAGACCAAACCCATCCCAAACTAAACCCAAAACAATAAAATTTAGTTCAATTGGCTTGAATTGAAGTTTAGGTTAGGGTTGAAAAGTATGAATCTAACATTGCCCAAATAGCTTAATCCAATTAAGAGGGGGTGAATTGGGTATTGAATTGGTTTTCCCCAACTAAAGCCTTCTAAGATGATGAATAGTTGGCTTGTGGGTACCAACCAAACCTACAATGGTGTTCTCTCTTGAACACAAAAATTATAACAAGATATAGCAATAATGTAAGCAGAAACATAATAAATGCCTCTTACTAGGTTGATAAATAACAAATATAGAGCAAATTATATCAATGCAAGAGTATGCACAATAGCTACTGAAACACTTGAAGAGATTCAACAATATAAATGAGAAACAAATAAGCCAAGAGGCTACTTAGTTTTCTCACTATAGAATTGATTTAGCTCAAAAATCTCTTCTTCTAGAAAAAAATCTTCCTCACAAATGTTAGATGCCTACATGTTTATTTATAGTATGAACTAAAATGATTGATAGGGATCGTTTCTAGTAGAGATATAGAAGGATCATCCGCTAGCAATAGAAAGGATGCCCATAAGGGTAAAGATTTGTTATATATCTTTCATTTTATGTCAAACAAGAGTGACTAATGTTAACGAGTAAGGTGGAACAACACTATGGACAAAGTGTTGATTGATTTTCTTGTTGATAAAGTTGCATTGGGCAACAAAATTGATAAGAGGTTTCAAACATATATATACACATTAGTATGCAAAGAAATGACTGCCAAATTCAATATGAAGATGAGAACACCCTACATTAAAAGTAGAACACAAACCTTAAAACCCATTTACATGGAAGCTAAAAATTATATTAAAAGTAGAACACAAACCTAGGCCCAACTATTTGGTATGAATACATCAAGGTAAAACATAGTAAAATTGGTTAAAAATTATATTAAAATAATAATTATAAAAGTAGATGGTTATGATAATGTCTATAATACAAGCCTATCCACTTATGTGTAAAAGGCAAGGTCATGGAGATGTTTGAGGAGACACGAATAGTTTTGGAAAATGATCAGACTATAGGTGGCAAGGCTAGAGCGAGGTTAGAGTTCATAAATGATTGTGAGAATGATGTTGGTGGTATTGATGAGTTTGACATGGAGATTAATGATGACATAGCAAAACCCATGCCAGTTAATAAATTCATCATTAAGGATGGCATTCAATTATGATGCAATAATAATCTGTTGGAATAGTTAGAGTCCATCTTATGGATCGTTGAACCATGCTAGATGGTTGGGAAAATTTTCAAAATTTCTAAACCCTTATGGTAATCGATTTCTCGGTGCTTTGAAAAATTGCATTTTTTTTATCGATCTTGCATTGAACCGAACTAAATTGAAAACCAAATCCAAAAGGGATATTGTACCTGATATCGATACCATAAGTGCATATCCAAAGGTAGAAGTTCATTCCCAAATCAGTCAAAAAACCACCCTCCATTGAAGATGGTATAGTGTATGGGTGAAGTCGGTTCAATAACACATTTTTTAGCAAAACCGCTATCTAACTTGCTTGGATCAAATGGGGTGAGTGAGCAAGATGTTCTTCAACGTTTTTCTTGCAAAAACTAGAAAAAAATGATAAAAAATAAGTTCTTGAAAGCCTAGGTCAAATTAAGGTTTATTAGGAGACAAAAAAGAACAAGAGAAAACAAGAGAGAGAGAGGGGGAGAGGTGCTATAGTCTTGTTCGCCCTCTTCAACTTCTGTCTCTTAAAGTAGCACACTCCTAATCTAATTAGGAGATTATCCAAATTTATTGGATCTAGACTCTTTTACCATACCCAAAACCAAACCCAAATCCGATCCAAAGGTGACTGCTTAATTAATCTTATTAATTATGGGCCTTTGGCTCATTTTCTTCAAAAGTTCATGTCCCTAGGTGTTGCATGGTCACTTCGGGCATGATATTGTATAATGTGGGACCCCACAATGATCACATACAAGCACAAATGAGTTTGGCCCTACCCTTGAAAGAGGGTAGGCCGAATTCACTATTCAGGGCAATGAACCCCTGACCCAATCAGCATTGGTTCAGTTTGGATCCAACATTTACACTTAAATGATCATTGGATTCAACCACCCTTTGAAGACCCAAGGGTAATGGACTTATGTAAGACAAATTCAATCAGGTAATCAACCATGTAATGGTTTCTTACACTTAACCTCTCGGCCCATAATGATCAAAACACTACCCGACTAGGAAGGACCTCTCCCCTGGCTACAAGGTGCAATGCCACACTTTTTGCTCAGATGGATCCTAGGATTAAAATCTTTTGAAATTTTTTTTTCATAAAATAATAGTATAACATATAAATACGTTTTGTAAAACCAGATTTCAAACACAAGTGAAATCCACTGCTAGAAATTTAGGTTTCCATTAGAAAGTATAAACCCTAATATTCACTTTATCCGACAAAAGGGCCGATCCTATCATTATGACCACCCACTCAGGTGAACTCTTGGACTGCCCTAGCATACCTAAGTATTTGATTCTTGATGGATCTCACTAGTTGGCATATCAAAGACAACCCAATCTAACACCTAATGCAGTACCATAATCAAGTTGGGGTCATGTGTAACTTTTCAATTTTTCCCATCTATCTCCAAGGTCTAAGGCATAATTAGAAATTGGTCCGGGATTAGTGCTTCTAATAAACACCCATTGGTTGTACTTGGGGTCTAACCTAAGCAGCTAGGGCAAGCTACTCCAACTCCTTGGCAATACACCAATGCTAGCTTATGAGGATAAACTCTCCAAATCTATCCAATCGCTAAGAACATTCTAAACTAATACGAGTCTCTTTAAGTGTCCAATTTAAGGAGTTTTACACAGAAATATACCAATATCAACATGAGACAACAATGTACTTTATTCATTTACAAATAAATATTTATATACATCATTTTGATTGGAGCTAAGGGCATACATGGTCTAACATAATCATAGGGCAACTTTCTTAATCTCTAAGAAAAAGGGTGCATGGAGAAAAAGTAAATCTAAACTAGGATTTTATTGATTCAATTGGTAGAATGAATGATACAACGTCAAGGAGTGCACCTGCCCTCATAGTTGAGACTGAGATGGACTTCCTTAAATGTTTATGGCATGAAGTTATGGACCTAGAAGGCTTTGACATCTAAGTACTAAATACCTTATTTGGGTACCTAAGTGAACATGAGAAGGAAGCAAAAATTTTCCTTGTTGAAGAGAAGCCATTTAGGGCTTAAATCATTATAATCATCATCTCTAAGATGAATGGCTTTGGTGGAATGTAGTAGGAAATCTGACCTTGGTGAAAGCTTAAACAATGGAATTTAATACTCTTGTTTGCTTTTGCTCATCGTCTTCCTTTTTTGTTAAAACCAATTGAGGGTGAAGCAATTATTAATTGGCTTCCATTTATTTGGAGTTGCTCATCCTCTTCCTTTTTTGTTGAAACTAATTGAGAATTAGTTGGTGGAAACTCTAACAACATATAATCCTTTTAGACCATGCTTCTTTGTTAACATTTATGAGAACTACTAAACTTTATGACTTGAATATTAAAGATAGTGTCATTTTAGATAGGATTGTAGTATTTTTTTTCTTTTTATTTTTTTTTATTTTGTTGTGTGCTCTTTGAAGTAATGTTTTCAACATGCCATTGACCCGGTTGGTTGAACCGTTTGAACCATCACTCGCTAGGATTTTGGGTCTAGTTCAATCAAGACCCGTCAAAAGGTAAAAAAATGTTAACTTGGTCAAGAACTGTTCGACCTGGCTGGTTCGACCGTTGACCCATTTGACCCAGTGACCAGGTCGCGGGTGACACACTCAATGCATGCAAAACTTTTGAAGGCCATAACTTTGCACTCCGATGTCCAATTCGGGTGATTTTTTTTATTTTAGGCAACTTTTCGAGATCTATGCGCTCGCCTTGGCCCTGCTATTTTCGTAATAACCCCTTTTGGGCCTCAAATTACAAGTTTTAATATTTTTTATAAATAAAAACAATTAAAAATTAAATTTAACAACATAAATTAAATATAAAATAAAACATATAACATATCTAAAATATATTTATACATTATTTATTGCAAATATATGCGTTGGCGTGGCACAGTCCGAACCCTTCAACCTAGCCAATCGAATTGTTGACCCATGGCCTAGATGCAAAAAATGGTTTAGCCTCCAAGTTGGTTATTAAAACATTGCTTTGAAGTACTATACAAGTTTGATCACATTACATACATCTTAACTTGTGTATCATCTGTCATGATTTATAGGATGAAAACAAATTCTATGTTGTGTTTAAGGGGAGGAAGTCAAGTGTGTATGATTCATAGCCTGAATACCAAAAACAAGTATCAGGGTTCACAGGCAATTCTTATTGCTCATATTCTACCTAAGAGGAGGCAAAACATGTGTATCATAACTTTTGCAGTATAGACATGGTTGACGACACCTCATGAAGAGTGGGGATGGCAGTACCATCATATACAAAATTCAACCTTATCTAATAGGAGGCATAATAGGGTTCTTGCTTGGGATAGAGGTAAAGAGAAAATTTGGGTTGCACTAAAATAGAGCGACTTTAATACACTTATATAAAGTTTGCTTTAATATCCCTTTTTTTTCAATTAATTAATAGTCATAGCTAATATGTTCTTTGGCTAGTTTAGTTTAAATGATCCCACGTATAGTAATTTCTATTAGTTTTATTATTATGAGTTGGTACAACATGAAAGAGAGATTGAAATTGAATATTACATGGCATGCATATCATAGATATGTGCTTTCTCGTTTTCATGACATGAATGTTAATTTGTTAGGTGAGTGTTGTTTTGATTACATGAATGTTGGGTGAAGATTTCATGAATTTAAACATGGGAAACTCTATTATGTCATTTGGGATTTGATTACTTAGTTACTTTCAATTTGTGTTTTTTTGGTACAGTTCACTTAATAAGCTGTGTTGTTTAAGTAAGATGGATTTTGAGTTGTTTTTATTAGCATGATTCTAGGCTATGGAAGGCAAGGATAGCTTGTTAACTATTGTTGGGTTATCTTAGGGTGCTATTTTGATTATCCAAATTTTAGATGTGTTTTTTGGTACTTCATTTTATGTGGTGGTATCTTGTAAATTTCTTTCTTTAAAGTTATTTTAAGGATGGAGATTTTATGTGAAGCTTTTCCTTTTTCTCAAAAGTGGCAGTCCACTTCACTCAAACATGCATCTTGCCTTATGCCTCACACTTGAGAATCTACAAATAGTTGGCACTTTAGTTGTGATTCTTGCTTAAAAAGTTCTGCATATTGTGCTTTAACTATGAAGACTTGGCCCTTGGCTCATATTGAAGCCTAGGGTTAGCCTTGGCTGAGTTAGGTTTGCATGAAAAAAGAAACTTAGGACAATGGATTAAAAGTTTTATGGGATGAACATGTTAGGTTGGTTTTATGCGATAAGCAGGTTGTGAAAGGAACCTAAGAGCTATGGGTTGTCGACCTTTCTCATAATTTTTTACTTAGGTTGGTAAATTCAAAATTTTATTAAAACTTGTAGACTAGCAAGATACAAGTAGAGGCTTGTAGACTAAGTATTTACATCAGGCTCTCCTCAATACCTCATGCCAAAACAATTTTGCTTCATTTACCCGATGTCTAACTCATCAGCAATGCTATTAGCACATCTACAAACCCATTGAAAGTTGAATCTAATTTCCTCATACACTAGGTTATTAATCGGGACAAGTATAAGATGGTTTATTTGGGAAGGATAAGGAAATTGATTAACTTGTTGGCTGAAAGAAATGCATCTCTTAGTTGGATGAATGGTTAATTTGATCAAAAGTGTATTTATAATGTCATTGATTTGAGTATAAATAATATGGAAAAAATAATGTAAATATCCAAGAGAATTTCCTTTCTAATAGATATGGAGACAAGAAAATGCTCATTTTGTTGCAACGGTATGGATAGTTAGATAGACTTATACACTTTTGTTGCAATGGTTTAATTGCATTACACTTAACAGGGGCTAGTTCTTTGGAGAACATTGATATGCTTTAATCTTAACTAAGGCTGGTGAGCTCAATTATGTAAATCTAGAATTGTCCTCCTATTCATAGATTATCACCTTTAACTTAAGCTTCTACTCCTATGTCATAAAATTTCCATTGACTTAGACCTAGAGGTGTTGATATCTAAAAAGCACAAGGATCTGAATTTGCATTTTTGCTTTTCTATACCTGTGAGTGCAGTTGAATTGTTTCAATATTTGAATGTATGTTTTTCAAATTTAACCATCTTGAATATGTATGTTTGTATTTGTACTACTTCAATCACCACATTTATAACATATTCAATTTTTGAGTCCCCTCCTATCTTAGAGGGGCCTGATCTCAATCAATTAATTTATAAGGCACAAGCCTCTTATCACAAGAGATATGCCAATATTAAAAAGGATGAAACCTAACCATTTAAATCTTCCCACCAAGAGCTAAGTTAACCCATCATTGTATCTCATTGTACAATGCATTAACAATGAGGCTAGATGGTATATGCATTCATGTATGAATAGTTTCTTGAAAAAAAATAAAGAAAAACAAATAGGAGAGAGAGGGAGAGGGAGTGAGTGATATAAAGAGAGAGGTATATATTACTAACACTTGGGTTGACCCAATGGCTCCTCTTCGCAAGTATAATGGTGATGTCAATTATTGGGAACAAATGTGTGAAGAGTGAAAACTTCCAAACACCAATAATAATGTACTATTGTTTGTATCATTCAGAACCAAACATAAACATTGCAAAGTGGGTGCCAAAATGTGAACCTTCTTTGCATTAATGAACCAAGAATAAATCGTAAGTGTAACATACATATTTGCATTTGCACTCCTTACAAACACAGCCCTAGGAACCATTTAGGAAAAGTGCAAATGCAAATATACTTAGTGCAAAACCTTATATACTGTATTTCTAAACCTTGTATTTACATTATTACATTTTTGTATTTGTGCTCTTCCTAAACTTAGCCTTAAGAGTTTAAGGTTTAAGATTTGGGATTTACATATAACAATCAAAAGGTGGTCGGGTGCTTTTAGCCAACCATGGTAGGAGCCAACTAAATCCCTTCAAATCAAACTTCAAATGGAAAAACTACACCCGTATACATCAATTAAAACAGTGTTCTCCTAGAAGTATTAAATAATCTCTCTCTCGCACACAAATTTATTACACGCTTTGTTTTATAATTTTCATTTATTTAATCCAGTAACCAAGTGATCAACTATGAAAATGAAGAGCACAAGATTTAAAGCTCACTACGACAATAATAGTGAATGAAAGAATAGCTTTTATACTATTTACATTGAGATGTGTACAACTATTTGTGGTTACAACAATAATTTAAGATAAGAGACGATTAAGATTCCAAGATAGAGTGGATTTTAGAGAAGATAAGTCCAATACTTCCACGTGTATGAGATGTCTAACATCCCCCCTCAAACTAAACTTGGGAGTCCAATATTCAGTTTTCTACAAAGAGATGTAGACCGAAAGTGTACTAAGCTCTTGGTGAGAATGCGAGCTAGTTGGTCAAACCTAGAAATATATTTTACAACAACCACACCACTTTTTTTTTATCAATAACAATAATTTTATTAAAAAATATATGGAAATTACATCCAGATTGGAGGGGTAAGATATCTTAACCCTCACTTACAGAACTGTAAACACCTATTACAATATAGCCCAAAAGAAATTAGATCTTCCCACCCCTGTTTAGTCAAGGTGTCAACCATGGAATTAGTACTCCTCTTAGCCCATTGAATCCTTACAATCATATTCTGAGTTTGTTGCTTGATTTTCTTTCTTTCATTTGAGAACTTCCACAGCCTAGACTCTTCCTTCTGCAACCAACTAACAGTCAGTTGAGAGTCTCCTTCCATCAGCAGCTTACTAATATTCATCTGCTTAGCTCTTTTTACTCCTTCTAGAACTGCCAGGATTTCAGCTCTCAGAGAATCCCCCCAGCCTATAGATCCTAAGAACATAGCAATAATTTGACCTTCTCCATCCCTGAAAATACCACCTATGCCTAAATGGCCTGGATTACCTTCATTGCTACCATCGAAGTTCAATTTGATGAAACCCAAATCTGGTGGAGTCCAAACAAGTCTAATAGCACTAGACATAAAAGTTGACCGAGCCACTTCTTCCAAGTTTCTAATGATGTCTCCTACTGAATAGGCTTCAAAAAGCTTCAAAGACTTGACCTAGTGTGCCATCCTAACGTAAACAATTTCTATGAGGGCTTCCTTGATTTTTTGTTTGTTAAGAAATAATCCTTGATTTCTTTCTTCCCAGACTGTCCAACAAATAACATAAACAACCACACCACTTTGAAAAAGCACCCGTATAAAGTAGAGGTCAATAGCAACATGCTTCTTGCATGAATGCAAAATAGGTTGGCATTAAGGTGTGTAGCACCCGCATAACTTCAAAACAAATGATTGAATCCACATAACTTCAAAACAAATAGTAGCCAAGTTGCGAGCAATAATCATCTAGGCATTTGACCCAATTAGCACCAAAGAATGCCTTAAGAGATGAGCTAGAGGAAGAGTAAAAGTTGAGGCCATTTGAAAGCAAGATGTGCTTCACTACAAGAAGATGAGTTGTAGTGGGTGTGTGCATAAATTGACACACTTTGTTCACTACAAATGTAAGTTCAAGCCTTGTGATAGCAGCGTATTGAAGGGCACCGACCAATTATACACATAGGGCTAATTATTTCAATATTGTAGTCAAGCCCTTCACGTTGGGTGTAGCCCTTCATAATGAGTTGTGCTTTGAAGTACTCAATACTCCCATCCAAATTCCTTTTGATTTATAAACCTAATGACAACCAATGAGATTAACATCGGAATGAAGGGTAACTAATTCCCATGTTCAATTAGCCATGAGAGCATTGAATTCATCAACCATTGTGGAATTCCAAGGTGCATCTTTATTAGCATTAGTGAAGCAAGTTGGTTCAACATCAGAGGGTATTGGATACTTGGAGATGGCATATAGCTTGGGTTTTTGAATGTCATTATTAGAGTGAGTGACCATAGGATGGATAAAAGTAAGGGGTGGTATGGGAGGAGTCATTGGTAGGTTGGCTGGTTCAACAATGGAAGGAGAGGGTGAAGGTGAAGAAGAGGAAGTGGGAGCAGTAGAAGGAGTGAGTAATGATTCAAGTGAGGAGGGTGGCAAGTCAACGTTGTAAGATGCCATTTTAATTAAGTTGGATGTGAATTTTTGAAACTCCCTACCACCATCAGATTGGAAAAAACATTACACATATGCTCACTAAATTTTAAACATGCTTATTAAACTTCATAAAAACATCCATAGCATCAGGTTTATGTATAAATAGAAATATCCAAATGAAATGAGAGTACAAATCAGTAAAATGAATAAAATATTTGTAGCCATGTGAAGATGGTATAGGGGAGAGACTAATGAATAAAATATTTGTATCCATGTGGATATGGTATAGGGGAGGAACCCTAAATGTCTGAAACAACTAAATCAAGAGGACCATCAACAGAATAGGAATAGTGTGAGAATGGGAGGCGATGCCCTTTTCCAATATGATAATCTCAACAAAAGGACATGGTTTTATTCTTTGAAAATAGAATCTAAAAATCATGAACGATACAAGAAACTATGGAAGATGCAGGATGACCTAACTTCTGATGCCATGTGTCAATGGTAGCATTCTCTCATACAAACACCATATGAGAAGCGGAGATGGGAAGCCAATAGAGACCTTTGTCATTCATTCCCTAAAGTAACACCACCTTGAAATTCTAATCCTTAATTGTAAAATAAGTAGGATGGTATTCAAAGAAAACATTATAGTCAGAAGTAAATTTAGCCATAGATAATAGGTTCTTGGTAATATGAAGTACATGAGGAATGTCACATAATTGAAGAGAGTGAGAACATGCAGAAATGACAGAGGAACCAATATGCATAATTTGAAGACCACTACCATTACCTATTTTGAGTTGTTCAGTACTAGTGTAGTTAGGAATAGCAATGGGGCGGGTTTGGAGCGGGGCACCCCCTCCCCGTCCCCGCCCCAAAGTCACGATACCTTGCCCCGTACACACCCTATCCCCGGTGGTAGGGCGGGTTCGGGGCGGGGCACCCATTCCCCATCGAGGATGGGGAATCCATGAATTTTCCCCGCTCCACGGCAATTACATAAAAGTAATTTATTTTATGGACAATTTATACATAGGATATAGGAATTTGGGGGTATTTTAGAATTGAATTATAATACTTTAGGGGTAATTCAAAAACAAAATTATGGGATCCTAGAATTTTAAAATTTTAGGGAAAACTTAGAGATATTTTAAATATCAATATTAAACCTAGAGATATTTTACTAATTTACCTTCGGGTTTGGGCTCACTCCAAAGTAATTACATAAAAATTATCTATTTTATGGACAATTTATACATAGGATATAGGAATTTGGGGGTATTTTCGAATTGAATTATAATACTTTAGGGGTAATTCAAAAATAAAATTATGGGATCCTAGGATTTTAAAAATTTAAGGAAAACTTAGAGATATTTTAAATATCAATAATAAACCTAGAGATATTTTACTAATTTACCTTCGGGTTCGGAGAATTATATACAAAACCTGTCCCTGCCCCGTACCCGGTTCGGGGAAAAATTATTTTCCCAATCCCCGCCCCATCCTTGTTTAGGGTCGGAGAAAACCCGCCCCGTTTGGGGCGGGGCCCCAATTTTACGGGTGAAATTGCCATCCCTAAGTGTAGTCATCATGAACTTGTAGATTTTCAATGTCAAAAGCGGAGATAGGAACCAATATGCATGGTTTGTAGCCCCTGAATTCGGGCACTAAGCATTGTCAAAAACAGTGAATTGATTGATAGAGTATGTTGTTGATGTTTTTGGTTCATACTGAATGCTCTTCTTAAACCTGCTTCAAGAAAATGGGTCTATAGCTACTGTAATGTATCAACTGACATAAAAAGTCATAGCTAAAACATAGGATATTGCCACGAACATAAAATGTCTGTAGCTAAAAGTTGATCTTTAACTACGACCATTTTGTCCGTGGTTATATATTATTTTGTCCATGGCATAAAGCTATTTATGGCTACGGATTGTAGTTATTGGTGGGTTGTATATGAATGAAATTAACCATTTACTACGAACTTATTGTTCGTGCCTAAAAGCTATCAGAGAGGGGAGTTATGAATACAACAACACAATAGTAGATGTTCCTAAATGCAAAACCAAACCTATCAATCACCACCTCTTCCTTTCTATTTGATTTTAGTCCATTTCTTCATTGATACCACATGGTTAATAAGAAAAAGTTTGGTTAAGAGTGTCTTTGTTTTTGAAATGTGAATACGGTCAAAGATTTGTTTCTTCTACTTTTCTTTGATCGATGGAGGTATTTTATTCTCGCAGGCTTGGTAGACTTAGATCTCAATGCCACCTGCATGCTTCCTTGAACCTCATGTGTTGTCTCATGAACTGGCAAACAAACATCACATCCCTTCACCATTTGAACTCATCGTTCAATCTTTAGGGATCGATGGTTGTGAATCTTAATTCTTGTCTTTGACAATGGATCAAATGTAGAGTTTTGGATTTGGTTGCTGGCATTAGGTTCGCATAACCATCAGGTTCATGTCAACTTCGTCGTTCTATCTTAAATTTCCTGGCCTCCGTCTAGTCTCAATGTTCTTCTTTTTTCTTGTGAGCTATTGTTTCTAATTCTCTATCCTCCCGTCTATAAGCCCATCTTTTGCGAAGCTCACCTCACCTTTCGTAGGACCCGCATACCTATATTTTGCAAGGATCATTTAATCCATTCTGACACCCAATCGGTCATTTGAATGTGTGATTCCTAATACCCTACTAAGGATCCATTAGTGATAGTCAATGGTTGTGAATCTTGATCCTTGTTTTTTGATACTCAGTCTTAGTGTCATCATTGAGTTGGGAGCCAAGAGCCTCCGGTTTGTTTATAAAACCTATCATCTTCATGATATCGTCACAAATAGGTTGGTTCTCTGTCATCCTGGTGGTCATTAACAATTTGAGGATATTTTACCGTGTAGGACGATTCTACTCCTCATACATGGTCTTTAAACTATCTAGAATTTTTTTTGCAGACATTTATTTTATCGAATTGTTTTTGGATAGAATTGACCATTGAGGCTACGATGTAACATTGGGCAAGAGAGTTATTTTCTTCCCAATCTTGATACTCTCTTCTTCTTGCCTCAAAGGCTTTATTAGGGGGTGTTTCAATGTAGGGTTATTGGCAAATTTTTTCAATTTCTAAAACGTGAGCACTACGTTAAGGTTGTGTATCCAGTCCGCATAATTGGGTCCCTTGAGTTTATTGTTGTCTAATAGTTTAGCGCATGGTCTGTGTCATAATTGGGTACCTTATTATTGTTTCATGTTATGTGCCATAAAAGGACTTTTATCTATGTTCCATTTCCATTTGTTTATCTTCGATATTTCCCTCTATCTCAATGATGGATACTTTATTCATGTCTCTGTAAATATAGGAAATCACATAGGCGCATGAGAACAATTGTTCCAGTTGCATAACTCTATCACTTTTTGTGAATGATCATGAATCCACCCATATCTCATGTGTTTTCCCTTTGGGCTCCATTAAACAAAGTTCATTGCCATTTTAGGTTAAACATTTCTAATCGATAAGTACTGACCCTCATATCGGGATCCCCAAGGTAGTGTGAGAGAATCTTCAATTTTAGGATAGGCCCATCTCACTAGTCTATGATGCCCCTATCATTTGATGAACCAATTCAACTAACTATCTCAATGAAACGGATAACCCAATTTTATGGTGCATCTCTGTGCACCAATTCAGCTCGTTTTCATGCGAATGATGAAAGGCCTTTAGAGATGTAATCTTATGGTATTCTTTATCTCCTAAAACTTATATTATTCATGAGGGAACAATTATATCAGTTCCTAGGTCGACTTTTGGTCTTACCATAGTGGCTCCCACTGACTTTCATAAAGTCAGATTCAAGTGGGCCATAAATGGGCTAAGGTTCCCGTAGGGTTCCTCTTTGGAGAGGAAAGAAGAGAATGGCCCAATAAAGGGAGATTATTGAAAATGATGTGCATTAAGCCATGATGGACATGGAGAGCAGGGGTGCTCATGGTTTGGTTTTTTTTTAAAAGAACTGGTATTACCAGTGTTTTGAAAACCAGTAACCGAAACTGAACCAAAGCTAGTCAGTTAACCATCGGTTCGATTCACCGGTTTTTTGGTTTTTTTATTTTTATAATATATATTATAAAAATATATATATATATAATATTATATTTGAAATAATAAATATTATATCATATATTATAAATATATAATATACATAAATCTATATATATATATATAATATATAGAAATATATGTATACCGGTTTTCTATATTGGTTAATTGAAACCGAACCGGTACCTTTGGTTTTTTAAAAACACCGAACCAAAACTAAACCGATCGATTAGGTTAACCAATTTTTTTGTTCGATTTTGGTCGGTTCGGTTTTCTGGGTTTTTTTTTGCTC
Source organism: Nelumbo nucifera (assembly GCF_000365185.1). Next base: position 5,935,091 of record NW_010729090.1, read on the forward strand.
ACCCCTAATGGAAAGCCACATAAGTCTTTGCATGGACCAAACACTTATGGCCCATGCACGAATCACATTCACATAGCACATCACACGTAATTTGATCAAAATCAAATTAAATCTTGTAAAAATTAGATCCACTTAGATTAGCACATGATCATCCCATTAGTGGACCCAATTATCTAATAATATTCATCTTGGTATATGATCCCAAGTGCAAAACACAGTTCAGCCCATATAACAGTTCATGTTGAAGTGGGCTCATCTTGTTTTAATCTGATTCTAACTAGGTTTCACAAGAGTGGCTATTGGTTCATGTAATGGCCCATCAAGCCCCTGGCCTATATCCAAATTTGATCTCCTAAACAATGACCCAAGGGACTGTTAGCATTCTTCAAATAACCATAGGTTCGGCCCATGTAAGTTAGACCAAAACTAGGTCATGCATCAATTCCTAAAGACACTGATATGAAAATTTTAATTTATGATTTATAATCATATCGGCAAGTAAACAACAATTTAATAGATTAAACTACTAGGATTGTCAATGTGATGGTTCTGAATTCATTCCAGACAAAAGCAGAAGTCAGCGAACCTTTCCAAATCAATCATCTCTCTCCATCTTCCTTTGCGATCTCTGACGAGTTCTCCAATGTAAATAAACTAGAAAAAACCTAATTTCTAAGGCTTACATCAAAACGGTGCACATAAATCTTGCCACCATTAAAGAATTCGATCTCCATTACACTTTCAGCCTAAGAATTCAAGAATTTAGCATAGAACAATTCTAATTAATATCAGATAATAAAAATATTAATTTTCATATCATTGGCCCCATTCTATGAATCAAACTCTCAGAGATTATGTTGACTAGGTCAAATCGGCTAGACTTGTTCATGTTGATTTTGTATTTCTTTCAAATTTGATTCGGTCCAATTCAATAATTGAACCTCGTGCCCTGATACCATTGTTGGAAGGGTTAGAGTCCAAATTATAGATGGATGAACCAAGTTCAATGGCTGGCCAAATTTCAAGACTTTTCTAACCCCACCCGGGAACCGGTTTCCTAGAGGTTTTGAAATATGAAATTTCTTGATCGATCTTGCATTGAACTGGATCAGATTCGGAGTTCATAAATCACAGATTCCAGAGTGGTAGTTCAAGCCCAAAATCATTCCCAAAAAATTCCCTCCAACTGAAGATGGCACAGTGAATGAGAAGCAGATTTACCAACATTGTTTTCTTCAAAACTACTATCCAATTGCCTTGGATCGATTGGGATTTGTGAGCCTGATTTCCCCAACGTTTTTCTTGCAAAATCACAATGGAAAAACTGATAAAAATCAGTTCTTTCAATGGCTAGGTCGTGATAGGGTTTTTGGGAGAGAAGGGAGAAGGGGAGAGAGCAACAGAATGAAGAGAACAAATTTTGTTTGCCCTCTTCCTACTAATTTCCTTTTATGAAGCACTCTTCGAATCTAATTAGGAGATTATCCAAATCTGATTTGGATCTGGACTCTTTTAGGAGATAAGTATTATCCTCTTAAGAGGATAGGTGCTCCATAACCAGATCCATGCCCAATTTCGACCCAAATTAAGTTGTCATGTGATAGTTTAACTAATCTCATTAGTAATGGGCATTTAGCCCATTTTATTTAAAAGCTCATGTCCCTAGGTGTTGCATGGCCACTTTGGGTTTAATTTTGTATGGCGTGGGACCTTACAAAGGTCTCACGCAAGTCCATGAGGGTTCAGGTCCACCTTTGAAAGAGGTTAGGCCGAATTCACTACTCAAGGTAATGAACCCCTGAGCCAATCAACATTTACACCTAAAGGATCATTGGATTCAACCACCCTATGAAGACCCAAGGATAATGGACTTATGTGAGATAAAACCCATTAGGTAATCAGCCATGTAATGGTTTCTTACACTTAACCTCTCAGCCCATAATCATCAGAACACTACCCATAGGGAAGGATCTCTCCCTTGATGGCAAGATACAGTATTACACTCTCTACTTGGATGGATCCCGGGATTAAAACCTTTAGCAAACATTTTTCATAAAATAATAATATAATAATATATAAATATATTTTGCAAAACTAGATTTCAAACATAGATGAAATCCACTGCCGACAGTTTCGATTTCCATCAAAGAGAGTGCAAAGCTTGATATTCACTTTGTTTGACAAATGGATTAATCCTATCACTATGATCACCTACTCAAGTAATTTTACAAATTACCCCAACATGCCTAGATATTTTGACCTACAATGGATCTCACTGGTTGGCACATCAAAGGGAGTCAGGCCCACTACTTAGTTTAGTATCATAATCAAGTCTGGGGTTATGTGTAAATTTTCAATTTTGCCCATCTGTCTCCAAGGTCCAAGGCATAACTGGAAATTGGTCTGTATTCAGTGTTTCTTCTAATCACCCATAAGTTGTGCTTGGGATTTAACCCTAGTAGCTGAGATAACCTGCCCCAACTATTTAGTAGCACAATAGTATTAGCCTTGTCAGGATAAACTCTGCAAGTCTATCCAATTGTTGAAAACATTTGATAATAATACGAGTCTCATAAGTGTCCAGTTTAAGGAGTAATTCATAAAAAACATACCATCATTTACATGAAATAATGTTGCACTTTATTCATTTATAGATAAATGTTTATGTACATCAATTTGATTGGAGCTAAGGGCATAGACTATCCAAGATGTACATCCAATGGGAGCTTGGGGCGTACCTATCATTGCAATCTTGTATTTGGGGCTATCAGTAGCATAAAATATAAATTTGGCTCACTTCTAAATGTTATTTTGTCTTTGTTAAGTGGGGTACCTTTGGGTTTTGGGGCTTTTTTGTTTGGCTTAATTTCTTTGGTTTAGGTGTTTTAACAGGTCAAGTAAGGGGTTGGCATCAGCTGCCATCCTCTTAAAGTCTTAGGTTGGGACAATTGATGTGGCGATTTAATCTGGCACATCAAAATTGAGTCTTTCTAGTTTAACAGTCAAACAAATGAATAAGGTAGTGGAATTTGACGTAAAAGGGTTTTTGGGTCTCTGAAGAAGGTTGCATGGTCTAATCGGTCAAATGAAGGTTGGATGGTGTAGATTTATGGCTGTCAAGTTCAAATTAATGAGATTTATCGAAATAGAATCTTAACTTGATGGAGGGTCAAACATGGGAATTTGGGGATGAAATTTGGTGGACAAACACTTTTTAATGTCTTGAATTTGACGGAAGTAATGGATCTTTGGTCAGAGGTGTGGATTGATAGGTTTGGTTCAGATTAGGTCTTAGCTATTGGCTTACCAACTAATGAGAAGTTCTAAATATTGCTTATTTTGGGGAAAAATGAGTAATTTAACTCCAAGTCTAATGGGTGATTTATTTTGAAGATTTTGGTCTTGGGATAAGAATTTTTGTGTGGTTTAACCGTAAATGTCAAATTAGAATCTTTATTGATTGGACGGTTAAACAAGGGAACTTTGAGTTGAGATTTGACGTGCAAGCAAAAATTAAGGTGAGAGTCTAGTGGATGGTTCTGATCTAAGAAAGAAATGGCTGATTTCAGTCTTCGAGATCTAGTCATTTAAGGTCGTCAAAATGGAATCTTGGTATTTTCAAGGTTGATCGTCATAAATTTAAGGTGGAATTTGTTTGTTGATTGTATCCTAGTGATCTTGAAGCAATGGATGTATTGGGTTTGATTTTAGGGGGTCGGAGTTCGAGTATACATAAATCGGGGCCGTTAAAAGGAAGTTGGTGTGATAAATGGTGGATCTTTGGAGTTTAGTCCTGAAAATTAACTAAGTTATTGTTTTCCAAGTTTAGGGGTCATGTCTAATCGGATGTTAATGTTCATTTCATGGTTCTTATTTGTCCCATGGAATGTGTCAAAAGAAGAAATTTAAGGTTTTGGAATGTATCAAGTTAATCTGGTTGTGTTTTTTAAGTTTTTGGGTCTAAAAGGAAGGTACAAAGAGGTAGAGTGAAGGGACCGAGCAAAAATTGGGTGCTAACAAGGACTATTAATCTAAAGGTTCTAAACCTTTGCTTATACACCTTTATATTTTTTTTCCATGCTCTATCTCCAATACAAAGCAATAGATCAAGCATAGAACCTTGTTTTTTAAGGAAGAACAAACAACCATTAGTGCTAGAAGTTCTTATTTCTCACTCTTAACATTAGAGAGAAGTAGAAGTGGATTTTCACCTCTTTACATCTGGCTTCTGCTCACTGTAGAAGCAAATCGGCAAAAATCACCACGTGTAGACTTTTGCTATCCACATATTTGTATTTTTGGGACACATGTCTCTATTGTATATAAGGCAAAATAGAAGGCTGAGAGTTTGGCCGATAACCTATTCAAAGATGCATTAATTATGGTAAAATTGGTAATAAAATCAAGGTGTTTCACAAAAGAAATTAATCATTCTCAATTTTATAGATGGTGGTATATAATAGAAAGTTTTACTGTAACTTTGTTACTATTGTTTATTAATGACCTATTTCTTTACCTTGGTTTCACATAACTACAGAGAGATTGAGGAGGTCCGAGGTTGTTGCTTGTAGAATTAAAGCAGGATGTGTGAAATAAAGTGGGGCATCTAGAATTCTAGAATCCTGTATGATAAGAGATAAGAGAATAGCAATTTAGATAAAAGGGAAATTCCCTAAAAAAAATTATAAAGCTAAAAAATCTTTGTATAAAAAATAATATTCAATATTCAATAAATAACATATATATTCAAGGGTAAAATATAAAAATCTCCCCTGATGTTTCTAACAATCATAAAAACATTTCCTGAAGTTTCATTTTAACAAAAGCCTCCCTTGTAGTTTTGAAAAATCCTGGGACAAAGTGTAGGATTTTTCATAACTACATGGGAGATTTTTGTTAAAATGAAACTTCAGGGGAAGTTTTTATGATTGTTAGAATCCTCAGGAAAGGTTTTTATATTTTACTCTATATTCAAAACTAAATACATTAGGAATATAAATAATGAAATGGATGGTGATAAAACTACAAAGGATTGGGTAGAAATTAATCTTAGTAACCTAAAAGTAACCCCAATAAGTAAAGACATGATATGGGAAGAGTTTTGACTAATCAAAACCCACCTATAAATTTTGATAAATAACCCCCGATTGGCTACCATGTTTATGATACCAGATGATTGGTAAAAAAAAAAGACCATCTACAATACATCTCTTATATGGCGGGTTCCACTTTTATGGTGGGTCTCAGACTCATAGTGAGATGTGCGGTGTTGGATCATGTTGGGAGAGTATTCGAGAGTCTTTAATTGTTACTTGGTAGGTGATCCCAACTCCCACGACAGCAATAATAAGTAACATGTGTCTATAAAGAGCTAGGCCTGCCAAAAACGGAAGGGGTTGAACAGTCAGAAGTGATTTGAGGGCCCATAATTAATTATTGTAACTCATCTGAGTAGGCAATGACTCATAATGGTCAAATCTTTTACAGTCATTTTTTGACCAACAAAGCGAGCTTGAAGGGCTTACCATTCATACCATTTTGACCTAAAAAACTCGTTCGAGTTAGGCTTCAGTGTTCAAGCAGCCTTTACAGCTTTGCATTGAAAATATCTCCCTACTCATGTGCTTTATTTCATGGGAAATATTATGGATGCAAGATTGCAAGAGACTGTTAGAACAGTGTGAGCACGGACTTGCCCTGACCAAAGTCCATCTCATTTTTCTGGCCTTAAGACCTGATTTCTTCCTATCAACGTTTCTGCTTCTTGATTAATAAAGTCCTATGTCTCCTGCCAGTTTCCATCAATGTGGCTTCCTTTAACCACTTAATATTTTGATTTTTCCTGCTTGTATGTACAATATTGTCCCATTATTGCTTACTTTCTTTGGCCTAGCTATCAACGTTTCTGCTTAATAAAGTTATATGTCTCCTTGTGTCAGTTTCCATCAATGTGGTTTCTTTAACCACTTAATATTTTGGATTTTTCCTGCTTAGATATACAATATTGTCCAATTATTGTTTACTTTATTTAACCCACAGGGAAAATTTATGATTCCAGGAAAACATGATATAGATGGGAAGAACTTTGATCAATCAATCCCTGTGAATTTTGATAAATACCACATGATTAGTTATCATTTTTATGATCTAGTTGGTTGATAAGTTTTTCTATAATTATGTATTTTTTTGGTATTATAGTTGAACCCAAGGTTTAAAATATTGATACGCCCGATATGCTGGTAGGGGTGTATCGGGCATTTCGATACTTGTTTTTTTACTTTTTTTTTCAAAACTGGTTCAGAAGAGCCTATCTAGGACCCCTCCATCCCCTGAACCGGTCAGACCCCCGATACACCCACTGTAGGGGCGTATCGGAAGGGTCCTGGAACGATACGTATCGACCGATACGGGCGGATACGTAGCGATACTTTGAATCTTGGTTGAACCATTAAGACTGTATTTGGTTTGAAATAAAAGGTAGAGAAATGAAGAAAAAGGTAAGAAAACCTATACAAACCTTTCCCTTTCTTTTCCTACCTTTTCTTTTAAACCAAACATAGCCTAGATAAAATCTAATCATCATTATACTTATCAACATTACGTTGGGGTATCCGTGGCATTTTTTATTTTACACCTCCCAAATGGAGGGGGTGCTGGGTGCATGCAACCATCTCGAATACGGGGTCGTTGGCAATCAACATTATGTTGGTATCAAGGGAATTTTATTCCAGTTTATCTCTATTGAAACACATTTAACCTTTCAAATCTATGTATTTAGGCCCCATTTATTTTCTACTAAGTTATTTATCTGGCCCATGTTCTTTTGACCAAAAGTGTTATAAGTGTTCTTTTGATCAGTTTTATTTATAAAATGCAATTATTAGAAGGGACAATTTTGTTTCGTTTTGACAACTTTTTCTTAGGTGGAAAAGTTATTTACCCACTTAGGAGATGAGTACCAAAAAAACATGATGGGGCCTTAAAAGAATGTATAAGGGTCAAGGGATTACGTTAAAAAAGTATATGAAAGACACTATTGTATATCTATTATATATAACCTCAAGAAATTAGAATTAGATATTTTTTGAATAGAGAATAGAAAATAAGATCCTGATTGAGAATGATTACAACTCAATAAGCCTTGATTAATTTCATTTTTGTCATGCATTGTCTATGTAATCTATGACCTAGAGGTCACATTATTATGCATTGTTATGCATGTTAGTCAATAAGTATTCTTTGATTTTCATCTTCCAGTTAGATCACTAAAAGAAATGTTAAGCTGGACGTTAATTCTCTCTTTTTGTGTTTCTAGCCATTTTCAATCTTTTGTAAAAAATAATACTTATTCATCATACTCATTTTTTTGTTTATTATGATATAAAATATAGGATACACTCATCTATTCTATATTTTCTATAATTATTGTATTTTTATCTATTGACTTTACTTTTATTACTTGATTATGACATTACTAGTCTATCAATGATACCTGAAATTCTGCAGCAATTTTAATATATAAAATTTATATAATTATATTTAAAATTATACAATATATTTCTATATATTTTATTATATGAGTTTATATATAATAAATTCAATATGTTATATTTACATTAAGTTATTATATATAAAAAAAGAAAAGTAATCAATATTTAATTCTTTATTCTGTGTATTTTAAAAAATTAAAGCCAAGCCAATTTAAATTTGAATCCAATCCAAGTCCGTTAGGATTTGAATTCGAATATGCGATCTTCAAATCTAATCAGATTTGGATACAAGTTTCCAATAATTGGATCAAATTCATATTTTTCTAAACCCAATCTATTTACAGCCCTAGACATCACAGGCTAACCCATTCAACTTTCTATTTTAATATTTTTTTTCATTAATAAAATTCAATTCTTAGTTATCATATTTACTTTTGGTTCATATTATGAGTATAAAATATTAGATATTCCCAATTTTTCTACAAAATTTCTATTTTTCATGTATTTTTGTATTTTTATCTATTTATTATGTTTTTATTACTTAATTATGGCATCATTGATTCACTCATTAACCCGAATAGCCAAATTTCTTACCTATGATCTCGACAAACAGGTGGTTATGTTTTTAATCAATTTTGAAAATGTTGCAATGAATGTGCTTTTATTTTTACTAGTAAGTGTGCACATATTTTTGCACATGACAATTTTTTATGATGATAATGGTATAATATGTTTCTAAATTTTTCTACATTTTTTTATATTTCTATATCTATAAAAATTATTTTTGTTTAATATGATGAATATATAATATTAGAGATGCACCCAAATGTTTTTTACAAAAATTTTTATATATTTTATATTTTTGTATGTTTTCTTCCTTTTTTTTTAATTTTTATTATTATCTAATTACTGCAACAAGGGTTGACACATTTTGACTCAAAACTTTGAATTTTTGGCTTGTTGCCAAACAGAAAAACATCTCCATTTTTAGGTTGCAATTGGTTTTAAATTTGTATCTTATTTTTATCATCAATAAAAAATAATTATTCTTTGCCATACTTATTTTTCTTTAATATGGTTGATTAATATAGAATTCAATGAAAGGACAATGGAGGTTATTACCCTAAATATAAGACCTAATGAAAGGAAATTGAATGAGGAGAAGTGTAGTAGTTCAAATTACATTGCGTGCCCTCACAATTAAAGAGAGACCAAATTCAAAAATAGAAGTATTTTAGTCAAACAAAATAGGAGTTAATATCTTAAATATAAGACTTAATGAGAGGGACTTGAATGAAGAAAAAAATGGTTGTTCAAACTATATTTCTATCCTTACAATTAGAGAGGGACCAAATTTAAAAATTAGGGTATTTTAGTCAAACAAAAGTTCCACACTCTTATTCACACTTTTAATACTAGTATCGATGTAGATATAAACATAGATGTTAGAGAAGAACCAAACAAATGTCCCCTTATTTTCCCACTTTTCCATGTCAAAATAGTACGACTCTTTTCCCAAAAGTTGAGAACAACAATCCCTCTTTTTTAATCCCATCTCATAACATATCACACACCAAATGGGAGAAAGTGAAGAATATTTGAGAATATTCCATTTTTTCTCTTCTCACCCCACAAACCAAATGCCGCTTAAGCTATGTTTGATTTGAAGGAAGATGCAGGGAAAGGAAGGGAAAGGACAAAAATAAGGAGGAACATTGGTAGAAAAATAATGACAACCTTCTCAACCAGCCTTATTTACTCTAATCTATTACAATCTTCTATTGCATGTTCGTGATACATGATTCAAATTCATAAAATAATTTGTTAAAAAAAGTTCATAAAATAATTTGACTATTTTATCGTGCTTAATTAGAATAATATTTAAACTTGAGATCTTGTTGGAGCTTCTTCATCATCTTCTTTATGGAACTTCCAAACTGAGGCCATTATTCCATTGGAAGCAGATGATTTGGACTTTCCAGTACTCCTTTGCACCTGTGGTATCAACATGCTTCTTATTAAGAAGACAATAACAAATGGAAAATGAAAGAAAGTAATATTTTATTAGTTGACCAAAATGTTAAACAAATAAGCTAGCTCTATCTTCATACTTACTCTTTTACGTGAAACTCCCTTTATAGTTTTAACACTCTTCAAGCTTTCTGGTCTGTTCATCACGTATTCCTTCAATTGTTGGTCATCCATGGTTTCTATCATATTAGCCTATCATTCAAAAAGAATCAATGTTAATGTGATGTATGTGAAACTTGGATTCTTTGATAAGATATATGGAAATAAATTAAAATTAGGTGATAAATGCTTCCTTTCAAATATTTTCACAAAGAAAAATGGGTTTATAACAATATAGCGATAAATGTCTTTATCATCCATGAATCTCCGATTAAAGTTTAACATTCAACCATTATTTTCTTCAAGGTTCAAAGTATCAACAAGATATGTCTGATATGGGAGGTATTGTATCTTTGGGTGTCTATACATTTTTTTACAGGTGTTTTCAGAAACTCATTTTTTATTAAATAATATATAAAATATATTTAAAACTGAAATTTGAAAATTAAAGAAAAACTAAAAAAATAAAAGATGCATCAGTTAAAGTACTTTGAACTATGACTTTATTTGTTACTAGGCATAAATTAATAAATTAATTATCTCATTCCTCAAGCTGTAGAACCATATTTGCTGCATGGTTTTAAAAAATGACCTGGAAGCGAAACCGTTCTGACCACCAGTTTCCAGGTTGACAGTTCGACCGTCTGGTTCGAACAGGTAGTCCATTCTGACAACAAAAATAAAAAATAAAAAATAAAAAATGATCAAAAATCGTTGAACAGGTCAACAGGTTGACGTTTCGACCACCCAGATCAACGGATCATTGACCGATTCAACAATTTTTGCCTAAAGACCAAGTTTAGGATAAAACGGAAGTGATTGCCTGGATGATTCCCAGGCTGAACGAACCATCGTTTGTTGAATATCATCACCAAGTGGTAACCCGATGGATGCATGTCTTTTAACATAAGAAAGCCCATGGATTAGAGTCTCTCTATTGTCAAAGCCAAAAAATCGAAAAAGAAAAGCCACACTTGAAAAGTTCAATTGATTTAAAAAATGCTATGACAAAAATTGAGTACTATCGAGAAAAAAATCCACACACACAAGAATATAAATTATTTTATTCATTTATGTTTTAGAAAAATTACATTTTGTGTGTCATAAATGAGATCAAAATACTTTGCAATTAAAACATATTAGCAAATACTAATTGAAATCAATTGGTTAATGCCACAAAAACTTTATTCAAATGGAAAATGTAGAAAAAAAAAACTCAACGATAATATTAATCACGTAAGTTTTAATTATTTACAAGTTTAATGGTTTTGTTTGTATAAAAAAAAATATGATATTTTACTTTATAAGATTAAGTTGTCTATACAACACTATATTTCTAATACAATGCCAATCAAATTTAAATGGGAAAAAATTCCTAATTAGGTTAAGTAGGGAGCTTCCCAAAATGGCATACTCCATTTCTGTCACGTATAGGAATGATACACTAGATTAGAACTATCCACCATAGAGGGTAACCTAAATTTACCTGGTGTTTAGTCCGCAACTACGCATCAGCCCTAAACCACTTTGTGCAGCACGTGGGCTACACAACAGGGGTGGGGGTACCCATCCCCCAACCCAGGTGCAGGTGGGATTCGATCCCAAGTCTCCACTATGACCTGTAGGAGACCTTACCAACCAGCTGGTTGGAACCTTGCCTTTGTGCTGGTTGTTTCATCAATAGATGTTAACCGTTCAAAAATAGAATTTAGTATAGAACTTACCCCAATAACGGATCACTATTGATGCATCGCAATGCAGAAAACAAATTAATTTAGTGGGTTATTTTGCCCTGAACAAAGTTGCTATTTGAAGGATTGTTAATTGTTTAGTCTTAGTTTAGGAAAAGTGTAAATACAAATATGTACAGTGCAAAACTACTCCCATTTAGATAATTTATACTTTATTATAAGGTAATTTACAAATATTTAATTTTTAATAAATTTATTTTATATACTATATAGTACATTAATTAGAAATTTTATATTTCCTTTATTAATTGGCTTTTATGTTTAAAAGGATATAATAAAGAAAGAGAAAGAGCATATGAATATAAGACTTTATTATTTATAATTATTTATAACTATTTATAAATTAAGTAATTCTTTAGACTTGAAAACTTCCTTTTTTTCTCACTTCACTTCCCTAATGTAATTGTTAAATTGATAAAACATTTAATGTTCAAAATAGCAAATTATTAAAGAAATAGTTTGATTTGGATATTGTATGTCAAAAGTGCATTGCATTGAATAGATATGTGCCAGGGGAAAATGGTTGAACAAAAAAAAAACATTATTTGACAAGGATTTTACAATTTCAAAAGTAAATAAAGAAAATTAAATAGTTAAATAGAAACAGATTTATGGTATAAAACTATACTTTTGATATCAATACCATGAAGTGTACCTTAATCTACAAATGTTCACCTTAAGCAATACAACCGGGGTGGTGCATTTTTGCACTACTAGTATCAAAGTTGTGTTCTTATATTAAAATTTGTAAATTTATTAAGTTTTGAATAAAGAGATAAAGAAAGAGAGAGAATTTCCTTTTACATTATAGGTTGCATGCTATAAGGTGCAGAGGAATGGTTACTTCTAAATTTCCATTTTAAAATCCGATCTAGGAAAATCTTCCCAATTATGAATAAGATTTTGGGGTTACTATCCATTTAGTTATGAAATAAAATTGAATCTTGGTTTTTTAGATTTCTCAGAATTCATTGTCTCTTAGTGTTAAAAAGGATGGTTTTTCCTTAATGAGGAACCACTAGAACTTTTCCAATTACACTAATTAAATTATACAAGGAAATTAAGGCATGAAAATTTCTGCTATCATGGCTAAGAAGAATTTAGTGTTAATAACAGAAGGACAAGGTAGGTGTTAGATGATTTGTTGGTTTTTTAAGCTTAAAAGGCGTAGTTGTTCATAAACGCTCAGATTACAAATTAACCAGGAAACACAAATAACAACAAAGAGAAACAAAAATACAGTGTTAGAGATCAAACTGAACTTGTTGAACACACAAATGTAATCATGAGAACAACTCAAAAAACCTTTGCAAACGGCACAGAATTCATGAAGCGCCAAAAAGGACCATTTGCCTCCAATGGAGATCAACTTCAGCAAGCGTAACTCTCCTCGGAACTGAACTTAAGAGCTTGAAGAGAAAACTCACCATGACAAGCCCCACAACGTAACCATGGCTATACAAAAAAGAAAATGAGAGATTTCAGAGGAGGCGGGAGGGGAAGCCAAAGCACTTCAATATATTTCAATTGAAGGGTTTTGGGTCCTTGGTTGTTTTTGTAGGATGCTTTTAACATCAAACGCACTTCAACATTTCTCATTGTTTTTGTAGGATGCTTCTGGGTCCGGTTCCCAGATCGGATGGTCCAACGGTCCAGTCCGAATGGATGGCCCTCTTTAACAAAAATAAATAAATAAATAAACAGCCAAAACCGTTGTCTGGGTTGACATTTCGACCGCTTGAGTCAGTAGTTCACTGACCAAATCAACAGTTTCCGGCCAAAAAACAACTTTGAGGTGAAACGGAACCAATCAAGTGACCGTTTTCTGGTTTTTCTAATCCAATCATCCGATCCCGTCCGGTTTTGAAAACATTGCATTCATGAAGGTCAAGGTTGAAAGGTTGTGGTCTCTCAATTCAAGTCCAAACAAGCTTTTTCTATTATCCTTGAGATTAGTTTCTATTAAAGATCAGCGATGCTCATTAAAGGAGTACTAAAGCCAAGTGCTAACAACTATACAATTGCTATACCAAACTTATGGAAGGCTTGGATTAAGTGCAAGTAAAGAAATGGCAGAGACAATGAAAAAAAAACATAATTAAACAACTAAATCTAAACAAATTCCATATATCAATCACAATGAAATCTATGCTATTATATTTTATTTTAGAAACAAGGTTTAAAATATTGAAATGTATCGGTGCATATCGATTTTTAACCTCACATTGTTTACTTATAATTAGTTATGTGTTTTTCAATTGTAAAAGACATCATATGACATAGACTGACAAATTGTCAAACCAAAATGATAATTTAAAAAGAATTTCCCTCCATTGATAGAAGCACTCACAATTTTCTTTTCTGGTATGGACTATGGAGAGTCTTGATACTTTGAATATTATCTAGAGCAATAGAAGTATGAATTAAATGGTCCCACTAAGAAAATGAAACTAAACTAAGAATTCATATAAACAAATTGAAAACTGAATAAAACTGAAGACAGAGATGAAAAGTAATACCCATTTTGCCAATTCTTCCACATCTTTCTTAAGAACTTCCTCTTCCTTGTCTACAAGGGCTTTCTTTTGTTGCCATGTTAGCACTGCAGCATAAGCTCCTACCTTTTTTTTCTTTGCACTTGTCTCACCAAACATTATAAAAATGACATAGAAACCTAGGTCAGTGATGGGTGGTGGTGGTGGTAGTGATAACAGCAATAGCCAATGTTGATGAGCTTATTATATATAGTCAAGTTTATTAGGAGAGAATACAGGAAGAAAGTAGTAAAGTAATGAAGGAAACAAAGAATGTTTAAAACTTGGGGTATTTAAAGAGAAAAATTAATGTAACAGTTCCTCAAAAGACACTAAAACAAGAAGCAAGCATGAAACATCGGAAGTTGCCGTTACTTATTTACGGGGGAGGGGTATCCAACGTCTAGAACATGTGACGAGCAAGACAATGAAAATTAACAATAACAAAGAAAGCAATAAAGTTACTTTGATCAAATAAGAAAGTAATTTAATGCTACATCTTTCTAAATAAATTCTAAAGTCGTCCTAAGATGCATGAACCATACCATAAAAGTTAAAAGGTCGGCTCTATGTTCAAAACCGACTAAGATTTTTTGTCAGAAATGTGATCCATTGTCATTACCTTTGGGTACAAGTAACTATGTTTCGCCTTCAAAATTAGAAAGCTGTAATTTATCAATTCTTTAATGGCCTTACATAAGGGCAGTTTGAGGTTTAAAAATATAATATCATGAGACTCTTTTCTAAAGTTGTTCACTGACGGAATGCTACCGATGGAAGCAATGTTGTGGAATTTGAAAGTCCGGAGAGAGAGTATTTGTTGCAAATTTGGTTCAAAATATCGATACATCCGATACGTTGATAGGACTGGTAAGGGCATATCAGGCAATATCAATAGTCTTTTGTTTCTTTTTTTATTATTTTTTTTCAAAACCGGTTTAAGGGGGTCGGTTTAAGGCTCCACCTCCTGAACCAGTCAGAACCCCGATAACACCCCCTGTAGGGGTGTATTGGGGAGCTCCCGAAATGATACATATCGATACTTTGAACCTTGGTTGCAAATGAAATTCAATGGACTAAGTTTAACTACCCAAAGTATAGGGTGAGAATGAGCATGTGGTATCTTTTTTTATTAAAATGCCTTCATTTTTAAATTTAAACCCTCTCTAATTGTAAGGGCAAAAAAATATAATTTTAATCCTCTTTGAATCTTATATTTAAGGTATTAACTCTTGTTCTCTCACATTAAATCCTGTATTTAAGGTTCTTTTCCACTAATAAATTTTATTAGGTAGATAAATGTCCAACGCATTTAACAATATGAAAGCCATATTGTTTAAAATCAATTAAAAATAAGAAATTATCTTCCATTCAAGTGGAGACTAGGCAATTTAACCATTAAGGTCAAATGCTCCACACATGATGTCATAGTTGAATAATAAATTTTACAAAAAAATAAAATATAAATGAATACAAAAAAGTAAAAAAAAAAAAAAACACATCCCTAATATTTTATATTATATATAATCATATAAAAAGCATCATAAACAAGAATCACTTTTATTGATGACAGAAATGGAATACAAAGTTTATAACCAACACAAAAATAAAATTGTTTTATTATTTGGTGGTCCGTCATATGTGTCAACTTTTGATGTCATAATTAAATAATAAAATCTCTAATGCTATATTTTTATATTATATTAAATAAGAATAAATGTGAAAATAAAAATTATTTGTCAACACAGATATAAATAATGTAAAAAATTGGACACATTATTGGTATCGTTATCATTAAAATTACCGCGTGCAAAGCTCATATTCATTTGCTAATGATTTGAAAACAGCCAAAAGTGCATATTCTTTTAAATCAGGCTTGAGCCTTCAGCTAAGAATAGAATCAAAACAAACCTGTAGATAAAAAATAAAAAATAAATAAAAAAAAACTAATAATAATGAAAAAAAAAAATCTGTAGATTGACTTTGGCTGGTCTTGGATGGAGTAAACTTTTTGTTTTGTTTCTACTGGTAACCGACTTTTGTATCGATAAATCATGAAGTCTCTAGCTTATACGTCATACCAAAAACTTTGGCCAAGGAAGAAGCAAAGCATGCCGAGAGGAACAGCTTTCACGAAATTCCCTATCAGAATAGAAATTACAGGCATGCAGCTTTTGTATGATCTCCAATAAGTCAATAACAGCAACGAGATTGGTAAACAACTGCAACTGCAGCATCTTCTCTAATTGTATGGAAGCAGCTCCACAACATGATCTCTACATATTTCGTTTGCAAGCTGAGATTCTCAATGATAGTTCAAGATTCCACAAGGTTCATTGCATTATTAATTCAAAGACTGGAAACCCA
Organism: Nelumbo nucifera; assembly: GCF_000365185.1. The sequence goes on from NW_010729090.1 coordinate 5,951,363, forward strand.
GCACTTCGGGCGGCTACAGAAAATCAAGCTTCGCACTAGAATCTCTTGGTCCTGTGCACTAGAGAAGATTATAATGACAACCATCACTTAGATGGCTGCAAGTTACACCATAGTGGTCTTGCCGTTCATTCTCGAACAACCAATGTCCATCATTTTAAATATGTTTTCACTTTGATTTCAGATTCGCAATCTACAAGTACAGATACCTTTCCTCTTGTACCAGTTGCCACCATTAGCAAGTGTTCGTATCTGCATCAACTGGTAATGGCATTGTGATAGAGACAGCTTCCTTATGGTCACCCTGTTTCTTGTCCTTTCTGCTCTGCTTAAGTTTATTTGAAGCTTGGTCGGCTTTGGAAACAATCTTTGAGACTGTAAATCCTGCAACTTCAAATATCTGTGCTCTCTGTGGGATCATTGAATTACGCAGTGTAACATCTACCCCATCATATGTCCAAACACCTAACGTTGCCTCCCCCTTAAGTCCCAGGGCAACCCAGCCAAGCCCAGCAGCAGCAATATCTACAGAGCTCACATCCCAACTGCTTCCACAGATATGAAATTCCCTTTTCATCCATTTCCCAAGCTCCTCAACTCTTTTCTCACCAATAGGTGGCTGCAAGGATAATTGGATAATCACACTTTGATGTGTACTTTCATGAAACTAAAAGATGAAATAGAGACGAGGTATTCTGGAAGCATCAGCAAACTATGAAGAGAAATACCTGTAACTGATGACCAAAATGATATTCTAGCATTGTACTTGCATTTTCTGTTCTTCCCATATGTAGTGGAAGATAAGGAGATGCCCATACTGTGAGATAAATAGAATCTACTGATGCTTCTTCTACATCTACCCTCATAAGTCCAGCAATATGTACCGAATAACCAGTCTGTCAATGACAACATTATAACAAAATCAGAATGGAAATGACAGAGGAACAGGATGAAAACATAGAAATTTATCTTGGGTTGGAATGTTAGAGTTGAGTATTATCCAGCAATTGTAAGTGCATTCATAGAACATGAGCATTTTCCAAAACCAGTATGAAATCCCCATTACCCAGTCAACTCAATCTACCATTCCTAGTGTTTTAAAAGCGCGAGGCGCAAAAAAGGCACAAGGGCCAATTTGTGCCTGAGGCGAGAGGCGCAAGGCAAGGCACACACACGCCTTTTTGAAGCATGGTGCAAAAATAAATAAATAAATAAGTAAAGAGCTAAAAAATAAAAAAAAATAAAAAAAATTGTTAGAAAATTCAAAAAATGCCAAAAAAATTCAAAAAAAATCCAAAAATTAAAAAACAAAATGCAAAAAAAAATAAAAAATAAAAAATATTAAACATAATATTAATAAGAAATATAAACTTAAATTTTAAAATTAATGGTTTAAAAAACCTAAAATCTAAAATTAAAATACATAAACATAACATGTAAAGCATATTCAAATGAAAATTTAAAAATAAAATCAAACATTTAAAACATTTTCAAGCATGTAAAGCCCACAATCTCTTTTTTTCCTTAGTTGCATTACTTCAAGTAGCTAATTTGATGTAAAACATATTACATTCCTGATTTTACAAGTCACCTTAGCCATGCCCCTCAAGGCAAGCCCAAACAAGTCCATGTTCGGGTCTTAAATTCTTAATTCTCACACAAAAAATAATGATTTTAAAATTTTAATTGCCTTTTAAGAAGATGTTTTATTAAGATGAATGAATGGACAACATTAGCAAATAGGGGGTGGTCACGCCTGGGCCAAGGTGCAAGGTGCATCACGTGCACGCCTAGGCACATCAAGCCTGTGCCTAGGACCTAGGTGAGGCGCCCACCCTAAAATGCACCTCGCCTGTGCGCCTAGAGGCGCGCCTTTTAAATCACTGACCATTCCTACCCAGACAAATAGCTTTGTCAATTTGGATTATATGTTGGAGTATAAGTTTTCAACATACAAAGGTAATACAATGAGGCCATATATTTTGCATTACAGTGATAAGGAAAATATGATGACTAACAATTCAACACTTTTACATGGAATAACATGGTCACCAGAGATGAAGACTCATCAACCTCTCATGCCCCTTGCCAAAGTAAAGTTGTTATTCAAAATGTGGAGTAATTAACAGAAACAAACAAAATGCCATGGAGACCCAAAGAACCCTATCAAAAAAACAATAATGATACTCCCTCAGAAAAGTATGTTAGTTTTGTTTAGGAAGTGAATAAGATACAGTTTTTGGAATTGATGAAGAGGAGAGGGTTAGTAAGGCTGAAACCACATCTTCTGAATAATTTAATTTTATGATGTTTGTAATCTAGATATCATAAGTATGAAGGGGAACACGGTTTTCAAATCATGGTGGGAGGTGAGTTTGTTCTTTGAGGGAATGAGAGTTGATTTAGTATGGGTAGTTCTGGGCTAATTGATCTACTTTTGAAGATTAAGAAGGCAAGTTCATAAATATATTCAATACAGGGTTTACTTATGGTTGTTCTGGGGGGAGGTATTACAAATTAATGGTGTTCAATCAACACACCATTCCTGACTCCCCCTGAGCAACATACCTAGGGGGTTGCTCCATATCTACCTCATCTTAATAATAACCATGCAGAAAAGCATTTTTAACATCAAGCTGAAATAGGGGCCAATCAAAGTAGGCAGCTAAAGAAATGAGAACTCATACAAAACCTATTTTAGCCACGAGAGAAGGTTTTTGAATAGTCCACACCGTAGGTCTAAATATACCCCTTAGCAACAAGTCGAGCTTTGAACCGCTCAATACTACCATCTTGATGGTATTTAACGGTATATACCCATCGACAACCAATGGCCTACTTCCCAAGTGGTAAGGAAGTGAGATCCCAAGTATTACTGGATTGAAGAGCATAAAATTCTTCATCCATCGCCTTCTTCTAATTAGGAGATGAGAGGGCTTCCTGTAGAGAACACGGTAGAGAAACAGATGATAGAAGGGAAATGAAACGTTGATGTGAAGGAGACAAGTGAGCAAAGGAAACATAACGAGAAAGGGAGTGATCTGTGCAAGTACGCTAACCCTTACAAAGAGCAATAGGAAGATCAAGATCTGAGGATGGTGGATCTATCAATGGCAAAGACTCTGGTGGCATGTCAAAAGCTGGAGTTGGATCAACTACTTGTGACAATTCTGGTTGTCTATCACGTCTAGAGTACACTCTATGAATAGATGGTCGAATAGGCTCCTCCAAAGTAGGCAGGGGAATAAAGACATCACCATATTCAAAGGGAAGAGGAATAGAAGGAGAAGGTTCAAGTCTAGAGAAATAAGGTAACTCTCAAAGAGGTAACATTCAGAGCAACAAAATCTTTTTGTAAAACAGGATCATAGCATTTGTAACCTTTTTGAGTACAAGAGTAACTAGGAAAAACACATCTAATAGTTTTGGAATCAAGTTTATCATGACCTAGACCCAATTTGTGAACTAAACACATACAACCAAACACACAAGGAAGAGAAAAAGGCGAGGTGGAAGGAAACAAGATAGAGAAAGGTGACTCACCATTTAGGATTGAAGAGGGCGTATAGTTTATGAGAAAACAAGAGGTGAGAACTGCATCACTCCAATAGATTTTAGGGATTAACATTTGAATCAACAAGGCTCGAGCAGTTTCAATCACATGACGATTTTTCTTCTCAGCCACACTATTTTGCTAAGGAGTGTGTGAACATGAGGACTGATGTATAATACATGAGAGTCAAAATAATACTGAAAATTATTATGAAAGTATTCCTTGGCATTATCAAAATGAAACACTTTAATGCATTCACCAAATTGATTCCTTATCTCAACATGAAAAGAAAGAAAAATAGAGAACAATTCTAAACGATCCTTCATTAAGTAAATCCATGTCATTCTTGAATAGTCATCAATAAATGTACAAAATATCTAAATCCATTATAAGATGACACACGACTAGGACCCCAAACATCTGAGTGGACTAAACCAAAAGGACTCAAGACTCTCTTATCATCCCTAGGAACAAAAGACACTCTATGATGTTTACTTAACTAACATGACTCACAATCTAGCTGAGTTACAGACTCCAAGGTTGAGACTTACTTTTTCAAAACACACAGAGAATGATGACCAAGATGATAATTCCACTGATGTGGTGTAAGAGAGGAATGAAGAGCCTTCTGAGGACAATGGTCATCCAAGTAGTACAGTCCTCCAACTTCATGACCGCCACCAATCGTCTTCCATGTCTTGAGATCCTAAAAGACAATATGAAGGATAAAATGTTACTGAACAATGGAGGGTTTGAGTAAGCTTACTTACGAACAAGAGACTAAAAGGAAACTTGGGAACATAAAAAATAGAGTATAAACTAAGGTCAGAACCAAGAGACACATTACCGGTACCAGTAATAGTAAAAGAATAACCATCAGCTAAAGTAATGGTTTGAGAGTTAGAAGGTGGTGACAATGATACAAACATATCTAAGGAGCTAGTCATGTGGTCTGAGGCTCCAGAATCAATTACCTAGGGTAAAGGTGAAGAACTAGAAACAAGGCAAGTAGTACCTGACTTTACAAGTGTAGTAGTGGTAGAACTAGAAGAGGCAAACTAGTTAAACTTTTCATACTCCTCACGTGAGATAGATATTGTCTTTATCCTTACAAACATTAGAAGCATGAGCATCTTCAGTCACACTAAGACTGAAGATGGAGGGCCATAAAAATCATAACAAAAGTTGACTGTGTGACCTTCTCATTCACAATGTAAGCACTCACGAGCTGAATCACGACCACCACCAAACTCTCTACCACCTCCTCGTACACCTCTGGGCCCATAGCCAAAACCCCTCACATTACCTCCACCTCTACCACACATATTTCTACCAAGAAAACCTCCTCTGGGAACCACCATGGCTGATCTCTCTAAAGGTGGGGGATGATCACTATGTGGATTTGAGGCTCTCCTTATGCGAGATAAAACCTCAGACAATGATGGAAGATCACTAATCCCTAAGATTTGGGCCCGCAGTGATTCAAATTCAGACCTCAACCTAGATAAAAATCTTACAACATCTAGATGTTCTCTTTGTTCTTGTTGAGTCTTCAAATCAATGGATAGGGGTTGATAAACATTGAGCTCATTCCTTAAACTTTTTAGAGAAACATAATATTCTTCAACACTTTTATCCCCTTGTTGAAGAGAAAAATAGTCTTGGTATAACTGGTAAATTCTTGTGACATTGTCTTGTCTAGAGTACAATTACTTGGCATGATCCCAAATCTCCTTGGTCATGTCTAGAAACATAAGGTTCACATTAATGTGATTCTCCATACTATTCCAAAGGGATGTCATAATTTGGACATTCTCTTCTCTTGTACCAATTCATTGTACCCTTCTAATTCACTTTTCAATGGACCCTCCTTGATGTACTTCAACTTGCCTCTTGCAATGAGAGATACCTTAACCGACTTGGCCCATGGGATATAATTAGTACCATTGAGTTTCACCATAGTTAATCGAGAAGTCATGAAATCTGATTACACAACAATTGTAGGTTTAGTGCTACTATTTGATAAAGCCATGAGTGAGAAGAGATAACTGATTTGTCACCTAGGCAAACTGTCAAACAGCTGGTATGCAACTACTGTAACACACCTTTTCCTTTAGGAAAAACACCAAGAATCATCAGCCCTCTACTTTAGAAACACTTGGGAAAGATTACACACTTACCACAAGGTGTCACCACACCACAAACCATTACAAAATCACCACACATTGAGGAGCACCTACCTCACAACTTGAGACATCACAGAGCTGCCCTCTTCGAATTACCGAATAGAGGGCTTTTAGAAAAACACCACCAACTCACACAACACTGCAACTTGAGGCATTAAAGCCTAACACAACCTGGGTTGATAGTAAGGAGTTCAAGCCCACTTGGAAAAGACTACAATACCCTTAGGTAAGTTATAGTAGACATAAGAGAGAAAGATTGCCCCCGTTAGCTAACTCTAGCAATTCTAACAGATTGCAACTTTGCAAGTATTAATTCTTTCCAAAGCTATTTCCCAACAAAGGGCTCCAACCCTATGTGGGACCGGTCTCCCCCACACTTCTTTAGAAGGGCAGGGAAGGGCAGAAGGAGTAGGTTGAGTTAGGGCATTGAAAAAAAAGGCACAAGTGAAGCGCCAGAGGAGGAAAGGGTCCAAATATGAGAATCTGCCCTATAAGGGTCCAAGAAGACCTTTTGTAGTACTTGAACTAAAGACAACACCAAAACCAACTTTGATTCTCCGAGACCTCTTCTAAACCCCAAATCCCAATTGAGTTCAAGCCCTGGACCAACGGAGGCAACAAAGGTGGATGCAATCTTATTTTTGTACCTAGAAAGGGAGAATAAGGAAGGGAATTGATCTTTAAGTGGTACCTCCCCCACCCACACATGTTCCCAGAACCTCACCAAATTTCCAGAGCACAAGTTAAAGCTAACAAAGGATAGAAAAAGAGGGAGGATGGCATAAATAGCTTTCCAAGGTGCTGCAATAGTTACTCAAGTTGAAACTCTTGTGACCCAACCATCAGCTGCCAGCCTATGTATGCTCTTAACCACCTTTGTCCACAATTTATCTTGATCCACTAGAAATCTCCACAACCATTTTCCTAACAAAGTCGTATCCCTCTTCTGAATGTTCTTGATTCCTAGGCCCCCTGAATCCTTACTTCTACTCACCATTTTCCATCCAACCCTATGATCCCTCTTTTCCTCTCCAGGCTCCCACAAAAAATCCCTCATTGACTTCTCTATCCATCTACAAATCCTCACAAGCATCCTAAAAACCAACAAGAAATAAACTAGTTGATTGGCCAAGGTAGATTTGATCAGAGTGATTCTTCCACCAAGAGAGAGATAGTTCCTTTTCCGGGAGGCTAGCCTTTTCGAGAACCTATCCACTACCTGGTTCCAAAAGTTCAAACTTCTAGAATTCCCCCCCCCCCACCCCCCACAAAGGTAGCCCCAAGTAATTCAGTGGCCATTCACAAACCTCGCAACCCAAAATTGTTGCACAATTAACTACCTCTCTTTCATCCATGTTATGACTGCCACACAACTCTTACTGAAGTTAACTTTCAGATATTTAAACATCTTCTCAAAAACTTGAACTACCTCCTTCAAATTCCTCACCCAATTTAGATCACCTCCCTCACAAAATAAAATGGTATCATCAGCAAACTACAGGTGAGTGGTAGGCACTCTTTCTCTGCCCACCCTCTAACCTCTCACCAAACCTCTCAAATCTGCTCACTGGATAAGGATTCCTAGCACTTCAACTACTAGGGTGAATAGGAAAGGAGAGGGGGGGGGTGTCCCCTGTCTAATACCTCTAATGGCTAAAAAATGATCCACTATTGTACCATTCACCAGAATTGAGTAGTCAAAAGTACTTATGCAGCCTTTAACCCACTTATACCATCTATCTCCAAATCCAACGTTCATCATCACTTCCAACAAAAATTCCCAGTCCACCAAGCCATATGCTTTCTCTAGATCAAGCTTAAAAATCAACCCTTTCCAAATCTTTTTAACTCCTCCACACTCTCGCTAGCAAAAAGGATTTGGTTGGTGATCTACCTATCCATAACAAATGCACCTTGATTTAAGGATATAATAGAAGGAAGCACTGATTTAATTCTTCTTGACAGCACCTTAGTAATAATTTTGAATAAACTATGGACCAGACAAATGGGCCTAAACTCCTTTGGTTGGATTGCCCCAACGTTTTCCGGAATCAAAGCAATGAAGGTAGAATTTAAACCTAAATTTATTACCCCTCTACTAAAAAATTCGTCAAACACCTTTTGGATGTCCTCCTTCAAAATGTCCCAGAAGTCCTAGTAAAAGGCCATAGTAAATCCAACTAGATCTGGTGCTTTGGATCTATCCATCAAAAAAACCGCTTCCTTTATTTCCTCCAAATCAAACCTTCTTTCTAGCTAATTCTTTTGCTCTCCCAACACTCTTGGCCACTCCAACCCTTCCAACAAAGCCTTCCAACTAGAGGTTTTCTAAAGATAGACTTGAAATGATTCACAAGGGCTTTAGCAATTTCACTCTGTTGATCAATAGTTTCACCTTCAACCTCTAATTTAGAGATGAGAATTTTTTCCTCCTCCTGTCATTAGCTAAAGCATGGAAAAAAAAATTATTTCTATCTCCCTCCTTTATCCAAGTTATCTCTTCTCTGATTAAAATATCCTCCAATTCCTTTCTTAGTCTCCCTCTGTCCTACTTCTCTATTTCTCCAAAGATTCCACCATTCTCTTACTGTCCAGCAGCTCAATATTATCAATTACCTCTTGCTTCTTTTGTTCTAGTCTCCCAAAATTTTGTACATTCCATAACTTGATTTTTGCTTTCAACTCGTTCAACTTATGGTGGAATTTCATACCAACCAAAAGATCACTAGGATTAGCCTCTGTCCACCATTCTTTTACCAGCTCTCTAAACCTTGGGTGACAAAGCCACATGTTCTCAAAACAAAAAGGGGCTAGGCCGTTTCCTCTTATCTCATCCTTAGAGAGGGAGATAGGCCAATGATTAGAGGTTATCCTAGGTAGGCCCTTGAAACCAACCCTCCCTAGTGAGCTTCCCAATCCATTGTAAATAAAACTCTATTGAGCTTAGAGCAAATTGGGTTAAACCGCAAGTTGGGGTAAGTAATCAGATGCTTGGTGTAGCAAATTTCGAACCCCAAATTTTTTTAAGTTTGACAGCTTAGAAAATTTTAAACCTTGTAGCAATGCCATCAGTTCAGCTTTTACTGAATCCCCTACCCCTATAGGTCCAAGTACATAGCCAACACCTGAAAAATCTCTAAACACACCACCAATACCTGTCATGCCTGGGTTTCCAATAGAGCTCCCATCAAAGTTTAGTTTCATTTTAGAGTAAATTATAAAGACCCTCTCTATCCTATGGGTTAAGTGACAAAGACCCCCCTATACTTTAATTTGTGACAAATACCCTCTTAGTCGTTAAGTCAAATGACAGAAGGTGTTAAGTTACCAAAATACCCCACTAAACTTTCTCTATTTTCTTCTTCTTGCCCATTTTCTCTTAAAACATAACTGACCCAAAAATACCTTCATTACTTCTTGTTGAGAAATACTTTTGTCATCCCACCAATGATTGCCATCGAAAAAGGAAAAAATCTCCGTTAAGTTGATTAAAAAGGGGCACTCACCGTTCGAAAAGGAAAAAATCTCTGGTGAGTTAATTAAAATGGGAAATTCACCTATTGGGCATGGATTTTGAGAACTCTAGAGAGGCTTGATACCTTGATTACATAAACCCCTCAGATCTGATACACTCACCTGTTGCCCCAAAGTTATTCTTCAAGGTTGCAAGTTATATTTTTAAATCTGCAACAAACCCAAAGGCCAGAAACAGAGAATCTTACTTCGTTTCAAGACAATCCATTTGACCCAGCAACATGGGAATTCTTAAGATAATGCCATATATAGTAAAATCAGCCAAATACACCTTCTTGGTTCAACTTGAAAACTGAGATCCCCAAACAAAACCAAAATTAGGTTATACTAATTTCAAATATGTCATTTGCATAGTCAAAACCAAATGCGCTCTTTGTCAAAGTTATTACGAAAATCTCAAGACCATTCGTTACAATCTCAACATCCATGTGCTCCCTTCTTCAGATTTTACGAAGGGGCTGAGGGTTTTAAGAGAACAAAATGAAATTTTTTGAAATAGAATTCTTGAAATGGTAGATCTATATGGGAGATTCAATAGACAAAATTACCTAACTGAATCCAGGTTAGTGGTTAGATTGATGAATGTGGCAAGGTCAACAGTTTTTCTAACATAATTGTGTCGTTTCTCCATACAAAGGCAAGCAAAATGCAAAGCAAACCACCCTCCTCTTCCATGTTTTGCACCTCAAGTGTGTTTCTACTTAATGTCCCAAAATCATTGTTTTTAGTTTTTACCATAGCCATTTCAGTTAACTTCAATGGAGAAGACAATGAGCAATACAAAGTGTAAAAAAAAGTAAGATGATTTCATCAATAAAAGAAAAGGGTAAAATAAATTAGTAAAGGGCAGTTTGGGCATTTAGAAAACTTTTAAACAGTTGGATGAGAATCTTTTTCAAAGTTAACTGACGGAACACTAATGGAGGGGGTCTTTGTCTAACGGCTGAAGTTCAAGAGGGTCTTTGTCGCAAATTAAAATACAAGGGGGTCTTTGTCACTGACCACACATAGTACAAAGGGGGTCTTTATAATTTACCCTTTATTTTATCCCTTACTAGGTGCTTCCATTCAATCATCTTTCTTTCCTTTTCTTTAGAGGAGTGTGCCACTTCATTCTATGCCCTTATTATATTAGTCACTATAAATCTTTGAAAGAGATCAAGAGTTTTTATCCAGTTTGCAACTTTGACTTTTATAGTTTCCACAATTTCCTCCTTTGACATGCTCTTCTCATTGAAGATTATTGCATTTCTCTCCTCCCAAATAGTCCACACCACTACTGCCCCGACAGTTTTCCACATTATTCTCCCTCTCTTTGTTGGCTGCCTTAGGAAGTTTGGGTTGAAGAGACTCGCTACATCCTGAGGAGCAATCCACCCGCAACCAAAAAGAGAGCAAAAAGACTCCCAAATATAAAGCACAACAAAATAATAGATTAACAAATGGGGTAAAGATTCTCTATTTGCAAAACAAAGTATGCGCACATAAAGGGAGAGGCACTTATTTGGCCTCCTTTTTTGAAGCATGTCATAGGTGTTCACCTTTCCAAGAAAAACTTCCAACATAATGCTTGAACTTTGGGTGGTATGGGTTTACTCCAAATCTCTTTAACTAGGAAGTTCTCCTCCACTACAATAGGTTGCAAAAGAGTGTTGAAGAGAGATGCACAAGTAAAGATTCCATCAAAGGAGGTAGACCAAACTCTAGTGTCCTCCATAGATTGAACCAAGAAAACTGACTTAAGTTTGTCCAATAGTTGAATAAGGGCCTCATTCTCATTTTTGGAAAAAAACCTGACTCCTCCAATGAGCCATAAGGGAGGCCAAATCCGGAGGGGTGACCCAGCTCATATCAAACAACTTTAACACATGAGCCTAGATTTTGTGAAAGAAACTGCATAAGATCAGAAGGTGATTGACAGTTTCCTCGTCCTCCTCACACAAACAGCAGCGATTCACGAGGATTATGCCCTTTCTCCTCAAGACATCTATGGTGGGGATTTTTTCTTTTAATAGCAACCCAAATGGAGAACTGAACCTTTTAGCGGAGTTCAAGTCCTCCAAAACCAGATCCAAGGAGGTTTAGGATCATCAATGGAAATTAAGGAATTCAGCATCGACTTCACTGTAAAGATACCAGGATTTTCTTTGGTCCATCTGATTTTGTCCACATCCATGGGATTCGCCTTTACTTTGTCCAAAACATGCAGCAGGCCAACTAGAGAGTTCATCTCCCAATCATTTACCTCCCTTCTAAGCCTCAGCAATCAGACTCTCTGGACAGTAGAGGAATCAAGATAGTCGCATACCCATGCTTCCTTGTTTACGGCCAGCTCAAAGATAGAGGGGAAGTCCAAACTAAGAGAATTAATACCACACCACCTATCTTTCTAGAACTGAATTCTTTCACCTGAACCAGGATGGAAGGAGATGTGACTGAAGAAAGCTTCCCTATTCTGCAAAATACCTTTCCACACGCTTGTCCAATAGGGATCAGTAGCATTACCTGATTCCCACCTGAAAGAAGCTTCCCCATATTTATTTTTTATCACAGATTTCCAGAGCTGCTCTCTTCATCTATCCAAAGATCTTCCTAAAAAAGAACCCTAGACCCACATCCCACATCAAACCTGATGAAATTAATAAAAGTTGGGTACACCTCTTGAATTGCTTTCCAAGTAGAGCTTGAGGTTAAAAGGGGGCAACATTTGCATCCCAGCCATTATTCATCATCCCATGAATGCTTTCAATGACCATATGCCACAACCTATCTCTTTCTAGAGGAAACCACCAAAGCCAGTTTCCTAGCAAATAAGCATTCCTATGAATTAGGTTTCCTATTCCTAGCCATCCCTTCTCCTTTGCTTTACTGACTTGTTCCCACTTCATTACATGATCCCTTTTTTCATCCCTAGGCTCCAAAGAAAAACCCTCATAAGCATCTCTAGTTGTCTTGCTATTCTAGTTGGAATCATAAAGGTGGAGAGGTCATAGATTGGTAAATTGGCTAAAGTTGCTCTAATCATAGTTATTTTCCCACCCAAAGAAATGTGGTTTCTCTTCCAAAGAGACAGCTTTTTAGTGAATCTCTCTACCACCAGTTTCCAAAAAACTTCTGATCTCGGGTTCCTACCTAGAGGTAGCCCTAAATACTCAATTGGTCATCATCTAACCTCACACCCTAGAATCCCTACCAGCACACTCGAATATTCTTCTTCCACATTAACCCCCACTAAACAACTCTTTTTCCAATTCACCCTCAACTTGGAAATAGATTCAAAGGAATTACTGAGCTCTCTTAGATTTCTTGGGTTTTCTTGATTACCTTCCTAATAGAAAAGAATGATGTCCTGCAAACAGCAAGTGCATAACTATCACCTCAAGCATTCCTATCCTCCACTCTCTAAACAAATTATTCTGATCAGCCTTGATAATTGTTAATCAGAGTACTTTTGTGCCTGGAAGACAGATGGTTGACTCAATTTTAATTGCCAATGAGTTAATTGATTCTAGAAGAAGAGAGGGAATCCTAGTGTGATTTGTAAACTTGATATTGAGAAAGCATATGACTACATCAACTGTAATTGTCTGGATCGTGTGCTGGAATGCATGAATTTTGGACAAAAATGGAGAAACTGGATCAGTGTTTGTACTAAGACCCCTAAATTTTCAATCATAATTAATGGCCAATCCATGGGGTTCTTTGGTAGCTCTAGGGGTCTGAGGCAGGGTGATCCTCTGTCCCCTCTGTTATTCATTTGTGTTATGGAAATTCTCACTCTCTTTAGTAAGAAGGCTGCTGATTCGGGCTTATGGAATGGGTTTGCTATCTCCCCTGGAAAGGAGAAAGTCAATATCCTTCAATTTGCAGATGACACCCTATGCTTTGTGGATGCTTCTCTGTCTCGGTTGGACTCAGTGCTTGGAATCTTGAGCTGGTTTGAAGTGGTGTCGGGTCTCAAAGTCAACTTGAGTAAAAGTAAGATCATCCCAGTGGGCCATGTTTCAAATTTAGAAGATTGTGCGAAAGTGATGGCTTGCCAAACAGATTTCCTCCCGGTAAAGTATTTGGGTCTGCCTCTTGGGGCCAAATATTCTTCCTCCTCAATCTGGAACCCAATCATTGAGATGATGGAGAAGAAGTTGGCCTCTTGGAAGGCAAAATATCTATCTTTTGGTGGTAGGGTTACTTTGATTAAGAGCACCCTCTCCAACCTCCCCACTTATTTCCTTTCTCTCTTTCTCATCCCAAACAAAATAGCAAACAGGTTGGAACAGCTCCAAAGGAACTTCTTATGGAGGACGGAAAGATGAGAAGAAGATTCACATTGTAAATTGGGAGAAAGTGTATCGTCCTAAGGAAGTGGGTGGTTTGGGAATTAGGAAGTTGAAAGAATTTATTCTGCTCTTCTCAGTAAATGGTTATGGAGATTGGCTTCAGAGAGGAATGCATGGTGGAGAAGTCTTATTGCGGCAAAGTATGAAGTGGTATGGGGTGATTGGAGAACTCTGGATCCCCATCAAAATGGGGGTAAATCTCTTTGGGCAGACATCTCAAGTACATCAATCTTTTTCTGAATGGGATCAAGTAAGGGGGACAGAATCAAGTTTTGGAAGGACCCCTGGTGTGTGGAGGGTCCCTTGGCTGAAGCTTTTCCTCGTCTGTTCCAAATTGCTGTGAATCAAGACTCTTCTGTTGATGATAACATTTGCATTTCTGATGATTCAATCATCTGGACTCCTCTATGTAAGAGGAATTTGTTGGATTGGGAAGTGGAAGAGTATGTGGATCTGTTGGGGCTGCTTCAAAATCAGAGGATCGACTTGAGTTTGGAAGATGAATGGTCTTGGAAGTGGAATGCAGATGGTAGCTTCTCTGTAAAATCCCTTTTTCTTAAGGTGTGCATTTCAGGTCAGGAGAACTTCCCTGCTGGACAGATTTGGAACCCATCCAGCCCCCCCAAGATTAACTTCCTCGTATGGACAATGGCTCTTGACAAATGTTTGACTAGGGCTAACTTGGTGCGAAAGGGTATTCAGATTTTGGACCCCTCTTATGTTCTATGTGGTAACTGTGTAGAATCTATAGAGCACTTGTGCATCCATTGTCCAGTCTCCTCCTCAATCTGGGGACATTTTTAAAGAAGTTGGAGATTAGCTGGTCTATGCCAAGATCTGTGAAGGAGCTACTAATGTGTTGGAGAATGGAGGGTCTCAATAAGAAAGGAAAGATTGTTTGGGATACCATTCCACAAGCTGTTCTTTGGTCCGTTTGGACTGAAAGAAACAACAGAATTTTCTGTGGTCACCTCAGAAGCTCAGAAGTAGTGCAGAAAGCGGTGGGCAAGATTTGTTCCTGGGTGTCGGTGAATGAGGAATTTAAAAATCAGAATGTATCTCAGTTGTTTTGCACAAAATCACAGATGAGCTTGTAATCTGTTTTGGGCCCAGGCAGATCTAGTGGTCTGGGCTTTGTTGTATTCTTGTTTGACTGAATAAAATACTTTAGCTTTTTCAAAAAAAAAATTAATTGTTCTACTCAGAACCTTTGCAATTAAGGTGAACAGGGAGATAAGGGATCTCCTTGTCTCAAACCTCTTTTTGCTGGAAAGAAATCTCTAGCCACACCATTTGTCAAGATTGAGTAGTGCACTGAGCTTAAACATCCCTTAATTCACAACCTCCAACGCTTGCTCACCCAAACTAATTCTCTCTAATATCTCCAAAAGAAATGACCAATCAACAAAATCATAAGCCTTTTCTAAGTCCAATTTAAACACCAGACCAGCCCTTTTCCTCTTTTCTGCTACACACTCATTTACCACCAAAATTTGATCAATCTGCTTCCCTTCAACAAAGGGTCCTTGACATTGTGAAATTACCATTGGTAAAACCATCTTCAATTTCCAAGATAAAACTTTTGCCATGATTTTGTAGAAGTTTCCCACTAGGCTTATTGGTCTAAACTCCTTTGGTAATTTTGCCCCCTTTTTCTTAGGGATTAAAGCAATGAAAGTTGATTTTATTCTTTGAGAAAATTCCCCATTTTGATAGAACTCATTGAAAACGTTACCTCTCTAATTTCCTCAAGGATAAAGACATTCTCTGAAGCTGTTGATGAGGCTTTGGGCACTCTATCCCACTCAAGATCTAGAAAGGTCAAGCTCCTCTCTCCTGAATTCATAAAAGTCCCTTTAAAATGGTCACCAAAGCCTTAATGATATCCTCCTCCCTGGTTACCTCTTAGCCATCCACTTCTAACCCGGTAGTTGGGTTCTTCCTTCTTCTACCACTTGCTAAAGAATGAAAAAAATCATGTTACCATCTCCCTCTAGAAGCCAAGTGCACCTAGATTTTTTTTCCACGAAATCTCCTCCTTTCTTAGCACTTCTTCCGACTCACACTTGAGCGTCCACCTTTCCTTTTTTTCCTCCCCACTAAGTTCTCTAAGTGCCTCTTTTTTATCCAATTCTACAACCCTTGAAGAAATTCTCTCCTTTGACTCCACCTTTCCAAAAAGATCTTTACACCAGGCTTTTATTTTCTCCTTTAATCTCTTTAAATTCCTCGAGAAGTTGACACCTGTCTTCAAACCCCTACAACCTACTTCAGTACTTCTTGCCACCAAGATTTAACCTTCTTCACAAAGGTAGAGTCCTCCAACCACATGTTTTCAAAGCTAAAAGGCGAGGGACCTCCATAGGTAGTTCCCTGTATTAGGCAAATAGGACAATGATCAAAAGTAACTCTAAGTAAGGCTCAAGAGGTTAGGTTCTCCCACATTTGCTCCTAATCCACCAAAACAAAAACATGTTCAATTTAGAACAAATCTAAGGTAGGAAATTTATTAATAATAAAAGGTGTACAAGAAGTACACAGAAGGCAAAATAAAAGCAAAAGTCATCCGGTCACCGGACAACTAAAGCCAAGAGAAATCGAAAACATTGACCACCAAACCTCCTTCCAAAAGCTGAGACACAACCTCCCTGACAACAACTCACAGCAGCTAAGAATAGAAGATTGCCCTACTTGGCCACAACATTCCTGCCTTTGCCTCTTCTACCCCTTCCTCTAGAGTCCCGAACTCCACAGGATGGAGGGTCCACCACTTTTACATCATAACAATCAGCTAGGCGTTTGGATTTCCTGCTTCCATAGGGGAAACCCATCGTAATAGAAGAGCAGTCAGACTAAGAGGGGTCAGTCTTGAAATCAAAGTCCGACACAGTACCAGGAGCATCCAGCGAACTAACTAATTTGGCTTCATTGGAAAACTTAGCATGCAACCAATATTGCACAAACAATTCTTGCTCCGCCAGCCAAGAGACTCCAAGGAGCTTTCCGATGCTAAGAGCCTTTTCTACTTGATTTGCATAGCTACCCTGAACAGTGAACACCCTCCTCATACAACTCGTAGGGTGAACCCCTCACCTCCTCACCAACCGGGCTTAGCTCACCCACACCAATATATTCACCCCCAGGCTGAAAACCAAGAGATTCACCCCTAAGCTCGCTAGAGGGTCCAACGAAATTCGGAGAGACACCAAAAGAAGTACCTTTCAGGGGAGCAAAACATTGTCAAATGGAAGTTCAAAGGAACCATACTATTGGTATATTCAGCAGGACTTGGTTCTTAATAGGGTTTTGCGGGCCCAAGCCCAGTTCGAGGTAGGGGTGGCCACGAGCCGAGCCTTTCACGAGCTATTTGAGCTCAACTTGGCTCAAATTAAACCGAGCTTTGAGCCAAATTCGAGCCCAATATATAGGCTCATTTGCTAATCGAGCCGAGCTCGAGCCTAGTGAAGCTTGGCTTGTAAGGCTCGTGAGCCTAGTATTAAATAAATAATTTTTACTATTATATATAATAAATCATTTTTATTATTATATATAATAATATTTTTATTAATATAATAATTTTATTTTTATGTATAATAGTAAATAACTTTTATAACTATTTTTTGTATATATAATATTAAATAATTTTTATAATTCGTAATTTTTTGCCTGAAAAATAAAAAAAAAATAATTTTATACATATAATTTTTAGTTTTCAAAAAAAATCTTGGCTTATAGTCGAGCTTGAGCCAAGCCGAGCTCGAACTTGCGAGCTATGAACCGAGTTGAGCTCGAGCTCAAGTCTCTAGCTCAAATCAAGCTCGAGCTCAAGTCTCTAGCTCGAATCGAGCTCGAGCGTGATAACTATTCCTAAGAGCCGAGCTCGAATAGCCAAGTATTCGGCTCAAATCCAACCCTAGCTCAAGGTTACTAAGTGGGGCACACCACGAAATCGGGTGCACCCAAATAGGTCGGGCCGGACCTCCACAAGGGGAGGAACTAAAATCAAAATTGAAAAAGCCCCGGGTAGTGAAATAATTTAATTTTTGAAAGAAAAAAAATCTCCCACCCTTGATAGCTTATTGAGAATAGGGGAGGCCACTGCAAACACCGGCTCCGGCAGATTAGCACCCACCTATACGACTTCCCGACCAAAATCTGACGAAAACAAAGAGAGACCCAAGTGCTCCCATCCCACCGGTTCCTGGGACTGAGAACACCAATCTTTCCGCCCCACCTCTTTCACCAAGACCCTCTACAAATCCTCTCCCCTTTCCTTCACCTGCGACACCTTCCTCCTCGTCTTCTTTCTTTTTCTTCTACGGTGTTTTACCGGAGTAAAAGAAACGGGAAAGCCACCAAGCCCACCACCAGAAAGCAGAGCACCACAAGGCTTAGACGAATAAGATCCAGCCTTGTAATATGGGTATTGAGCAGCAACACCTACATTTCTTCGATCGAGCTGAGATTCAAAGTCCTCTACCGCGATCAGTAGGAGGTATCTCACGCCTCCCACCACCAGCTCTAAGGATTTAGGGATATCTTTCACTAACCCACTATAGGCCAGAAGACGTAGGGCTTCAAGGTTTCTCCACGCCATGTTTCTTGGATCTACTACGACAAAGCCTCCGATCGCATTTCCAATCTCCTTGAACACCGCAGGGCTCTAGGATGATAGGGGCACGCCAAAGATTCTAATCCACCATTTCCTGAAGCCTTTCGCAAGCCCCTCTGAGCAACCTAGAGGGGACCAATGTGATAGTGAGACTTGCAGGCCATTTAACGAGGACAAGCCAAACATGAGGGACCCGTTAGCTTCTTCCTCCGGCGCAAAGATGATGAGCCACTTATTCCCTTCCATCCTTCTCACCATCGGCTTTTGTAGATTCCTCCATCACAAGGCAGACCAGGTTTTGACCTCTTCGCTTGAAGGGATGCCACCAGAAAAACGAGGAACCAGACATCTTCGAAGAAAACTCTCACATTCTCAGACCCCGTTTTCCTCCATGAAGACCTTAAGCAGACCTCCCTACACTCTCACCATCGCAGCCCCTTCCTCGGGAATGCCTAGTTCCGCCATTGTTTGGGAATAAGGTTTAGATAACAATGATGATGCTGATGTAATGGTTTGCAGGCTCCTTGTTCGATATGCGCAAGAGTTTCACAAAAAGTACTCAAAATCTAGGGGTATATAGTTGGTCAAACCAAGAGTATTTTGACCAAGTGAAGTCTGCTTATATTTTTAGTTGYCCGGTTGACTTTCTGCTATGAACTTTTGAACGTTATCAACTCTCTTCTCCTCCACTCTTGATCTTACTTTTCTATTTATCTCAAGCAAGCATCAAGCCACTAAACCTCCAAAAGAAGTTGCAGGCCATTTAACGAGGACAAGCCAGACATGAGGGACCCATTAGCTTCTTCCTCCGGCACAAAGATGATGAGCCACTTATTCCCTTCCATCCTTCTCACCACCGGCTTTTGCAGATTCCTCCATCACAAGGCAGACCAGGTTTCGACCTCTTCGCTTGAAGGGATGCCACCAGAAAAACGAGGAACCAGACATCTTCGAAGAAAACTCTCACATTCTCAGACCCCATTTTCCTCCACAAAGACGTTAAGCAGACCTCCCTGCACTCTCACCATCGCAGCCCCTTCCTCGGGAATGCCTAGTTCCGCCATTGTTTGGGAATAAGGTTTAGATAACAATGATGATGCTGATGTAATGGTTTGCAGGCTCCTTGTTCGATATGCGCAAGAGTTTCACAAAAAGTACTCAAAATCTAGGGGTATATAGTTGGTCAAACCAAGAGTATTTTGACCAAGTGAAGTCTGCTTATATTTTTAGTTGYCCGGTTGACTTTCTGCTATGAACTTTTGAACGTTATCAACTCTCTTCTCCTCCACTCTTGATCTTACTTTTCTATTTATCTCAAGCAAGCATCAAGCCACTAAACCTCCAAAAGTGTTGTGAATTATTAATGATTCTAATCTAATGGTTTATCTATTTTTCTAAGGCCAACTAATTGAGGCATGAGCCTAGAAATTAAGCCTCAAGATCAAAGGCACACACCTCAAAGCCTTTTAAAACCATGCATTTGACAAATAATGACAAAATCTTATGCAGAAATCCTCTCCCACTCTCCTATAAACATTATTGCACCAGATTTATTACTCCGAAAAAGCTTCCCTCTAAGCCATAAAATTGCAAATAAAGTTATTGTTTTCCCCCAATTAAATGATGTTCTTTGCTTTATTCCTCCAGCTGGCAATCTAAAAATCACCCTATAATGAGCCCTTTCCTAGAGGAAGATAATGAAAGGTACTTCTTAAGCTAACCCAAAGAAGAAAGCACCAAAATTAAGAAGCCAAGAATATAATAAGGTTTGAAGCAATAATAGGAAAAGAAAGAAAAAACAAAAGACAAGACAGAAAATGGGAAAAGAAAATCAACAAAGCACTAATAGCTCCACTCCACTACCACCTTAGACTTGAGTAGATAAAGTGATTAAGCCAAATGACAAAGCAGAGTAAGACATCTATCATCCTTAAACTATACTAAATTTAGAAATTACAGAAGCATCATGTGTCTCTGAATAAGATTTTATCAATGTGCTATGCAATGGGCAATACCCCACTAACAAAAGGGCAAATTATATGCATAATTTCTTATCCTCAGTAAATAGTTGAGCATACTAACCTTGATCCTGTATGTCCTTGGCTTCAATTCCTTGCTTATATGCACCAGTTTTTGCTCTTCTCTGGTCAACCTTGTCAAGATCTGGTGTGGATGCAGAAGCCCAGGTGTATCAAACAATTTCGCCATCCCAGGAAGGACACCCTCAACCCTAATGATCCCCAAAGTAGTTCCAGGCACTGGAGCTTCAGTTAAGTGAGTAATGTTACCCCCAATGTGCTTCCCTAAAGAATTAATCAAGGTTGATTTCCCTGCATTCTGAGCCCCAATTGCCCAAATATTCCCTCTTGGCCCAGCCAATCTGCACACATCATCAGCCAGATTCTTCAGCCCCCAGTTCTTCAATGAGCTAACAAGGTGAACACTGGTCAGCTTATTTGCTCCCCCCTCCCGAGCTCGCTGTCGAATCCAGTGCTCTAATCTGGTTGGAGATAAAGACGGTGGAAGGAGATCAATCTTTGTAATCACAAGTACAACTCGAGGAACATTTCCCGACTTCCCCTGCTTCCAAGCGGCAGAGTTTTCCTCAATGGTTGCTGAAACCAGCTTTGCAACTTTCCGAGGGAATGAACCATCAAAATCTGCAGCATCAACCACCATCATAACAACTGAACGAGTCCCCATGGTCGTAACCAGTTTTCTACCAATAGTGTAGTCAAAATCAAAATCTGGGAGCAAATTCTCAACACTAGCATCTTTTACTCTCCCATAATGGCGTAAGGAATGGCATCGAGCACAAACCACTGGTTTCCCAACTAAATTAAGATCAGTGGTAGGGTATTCAGGGTTGATGAGTTCACTGAGAAATCCCCTCTTGAGGGAATCCGAGATTTCTGATTCTTCAGCAACAGGTTGACGATCAATGGGGGAATGATAATCAGTGTCTTTCCTGGAGGGTTTAATGAAGTAGCCTGGGAGCTTGGGATCATCGCCTTGCATGTAAACACCACAACCAGGGCAAACAAGGAGATGGGGAGAGGTGATTTCATCGTAATTTCCATCTCTTAAGGACTTCGGAAACGGTTTGCTTTCTGAAGAGAAAGATCTATGTATCGTAAAGAGAAGGTTACTTGGAGAATAAAAGGGGCTTGTTGTTGTTGTTGTTGTATCAAAACCAAAAAGGGAGTGGTGGCACGAGGGTGGGTAGTATGAAGCAGCAAAAGCGAGTGGAAGAAAACGGGTTACAAGTTTAGAAGGAAACAGCTTTCGAGCTACTAGCATTCTTTGATTATTATATAATGATTCGTTGTTGTTCTCCTTCAGACTATACGATGGTTGTAGCAGAGCTGCAATTTGCGCCGATTTTTTTTTAACACGTTGTCAAATTCTGTATCAAAAAATTAATAAATAAATAAATGAACACCGAAACCTTTAGGCTGTCTTTGGTTTGATAGAAAATAAGAGAAACAAAGAACTTTACCTCAACTTTCTGTTTATCTCTTAGTTTCTATCAAACCAAACATAGCCTTAAAGCTGAAGGGTGACTGATGCACTTTAGGGTTCAATGCTTTGGCCTGTTTTCCAAACATTACGCTTAGTAGATAGGCTTAAGATGATTCAACGTAGGAGACCAAGAACACAAATTGTTTGTGTTTTGTAGAATAAATCAATGAACTCAATGAGTCATGAAAATTTTGAAACAGTGGACTGTATATTTTCTTCCCCTCAAACAGAACATAAAGGAAATCATAACGAAGAAGAAGAAGAAATTTTTGATATTTCATACCTGACTACAGTACATATTACAGGCGGCTAATATTGAACGACGTGCCGTTTGATGGGTGGTGACTATTCCAAGTTCTCACAATGGCGGCCTGAAGAACCAGAGACGTGAATGTTTCTCTCCTGCGACCTTAAAGATCAATCTAACGCCAACAAAGACGCAAAGATTAGGGAGTTAGGGTTTTATTACGAACCAAAAAGCCAAAGGATACCTCTTCTATAGCCTTCTTGCCTTACTTCTCACGTTCTTCTCAACCAGCTGTGGCGGCAGGGGGTGGCAGTGTCACTGGCGAGTGGCGATGGTTTGGAAACAAGCCCTCCTCGCGGCAAAAAGGGAGGCCTGCATTGTAATTTGCAAATAGTAATAAGCCCCGACTTTAATCAAAATCCTTACAAAATAAGTAAGATGGCGTTCGATACTTTTGCGAGTAATTCGGTAATTTACTTCTCTACTTTTGCGAGTAAAATAAAATTTACTTCTCTACTTTTGCGAGTAATTCGGTAATTTGCAATCTAACATTCCGTTTGGTTGGTGAGAAGCGATGGGATGGGATGAGAAGAAAAATTTTATTTTCTCATTTTGGCATTCCAGTGTTTGATTGATGAGAAGGGAAATTTACAACTATTTCATTTCTTCATCGTAGGCTGCGCCAGCGTTTTGAGATATGGTCCGCTTATATCTCTGCAACACAGCAATGGTGGTTTTTTCGGCAAGAATAGCAATGAAGGCCATGAAAGAAGTCGATTTCTCAAGGAGATTTTTCAATCGATCAAGATATCTCTCCTCTTTTCCCTCCTCGCCCTCTTTCTTTTTTTTTCCCCTCTTCTTCTTCATCTTTTTCTTTGCTTGCCTCTGGTCTGCTACTTGAACTAGAGGCAAGCGACCATTTTGAGTGCACCTCCATCGGACCTCTGACATTGTCGACAAGCTAACGACAATCTGACGACGACGCTACTATTTCGATGCGGCCACTTCAATGCGCCTCCACTAGACCTCTGATGTCGACAACAATCTGACGACACCGCTACTATTTCAGTGCTAACGACAAACTGACAACGATCCGACGACGCGTTCTAAGTTAGGGAAGGAACATGTAATATGGTTCCAAGTTAGGGAAGGAACAGTAAGAAACCGTGCTAACGACGAACTGACAAACGCCACTACTATTTTAGTTCTTTTACAACGAACTGACAAATTTTGCATGTGGTTTCCTTTCTCACTAAGGTCACACCGTTTTAGTGTGACCTCACGTTCCAAGTTTTGGGAAAACGTGTCTCACTATTTCTCAGTCCGTTTCACAAAACAAACGAATGAAAATGGGAATCTAAAGAGAATATTCTCATTTTCTCTTCTCAGTTGCACCAACCAAACAAATGGTAATGTTAGTGTCTGAAAACTATATACTTTACAAATTTACCCTTCAAAGTTGTTATTTAAATAAAAATGATTAAAATGCACAATAAAAGAGTAATAAAAATTAATATTATAAAAATAATAAAAATTAATAAATAATATTATTACAAATAATATAAAATATAATAATTTTAATAATACAATAATACTAATAAAAATAATGTAAGATAGAAAATTTGCCTTTATTATTTTAAAATCATAAAATATCAAACAAATTCTTAACCAATAAATAAAAAAATATTAAATATACTAATACTATTAAGGATAATTTAAATATTACAACTATTTTAATAAAATAATTAAACATCATAATAAAATATTAAATGGGGTTTAGACAATCAACGATGAAGGAAAACAGGGGTTAAGAGATCTATCATTTTTTTTTATTAATTTTTGAAAGGGGTACACTTAAAGTTCATTTGGTTGTTGAGAAGGGATGGGATGAGAAGGGATGGGATGGGAAAAGGATAGGATGAGAAAGGAAATTTTATTTTCTCATTTTGGCATTCTGGTGTTTGATTGTTGATAAGGGAAAATTATTGTTCATCATCTTCCTTCGAACTTAAACCAGTGGCGTGGACGAGGTGAGTTCCAATCTCCCCCTCATTAGTAAATGAAGAACGCCTAGAAAAACTGAGATCCATACCTTTATGAAGTTATTGATCTCCCCACCCATTCTCTCTATATGCTACAGGTTCTGATCTCCTATGGGTTTCTGCCTATTACTTCGTTAGTTTTCTTTGCTTTTGATATGGAGCTAATGCGAGGATGATCAGTTTGGGGGTCGGAAATTGGTTAATGGCATTCATGACCGTTGGTTTTGGCATCAGAATGGTATTTGACAAGAAGCATTTGGGGGTCGAAAACCTAACCATCAATTGAAATGCTGGGTGAGTCACAGTGGCCGCTGGGAGTTCAGTTTGGTGTTGTTCCCGATGGTTAGGCAACCATTTGATGTTTAGAGGCATGTTCAGTTTGGTGTTGCGGTGGTTGTCACAGGGTGTTGAGTCGCAAGTTTTTCTTTTCTCCTGCATCCCAGTTTTTGAGATGTGATATCCCATCATTTCTCGCACCATTTCATCAAACAAACACGGGTTTCAAAGAATCTAACCCGAATATTCCATATTTCTCATCCACGTCGCAGCAACCAAACAAATTGTTAAAGATATGAGAGAAATTCTCTAAAAAACTGTTTTGATTTTGTTTTCATAGGGGCACACCTACCATGCTTCACGAGCAACAACAGTAAGAACAGCGCCACTGCTCCTCCCCATCTTCCCTTCTCTCCATTTGCTTTCCCTCTTTCTCGTTCTCCCTCCCCTATTTTCGTCAATCAATTGTTCACTACAGTGAAGAAGAAGAAGAAGAAGAAGAAGAAGATATGGGTGAACGGTGGGGGTCCATATTAGGTTGTTACAGAGGACAAATGGCAATCCTATTACACCGCTCCTTTGTTCACCACAAGTGAAGAAGAAGAAGAAGAAATGGAAAAACAGCCAGTGATCCCTATTAGGTTGTTATAGAGGGCAATCAATGATCCCTGCTACAAAAGAAGACAATGAAGGGAGGAACAGAGTAAAGAGGGAAGAGGGGTAGAAGAAGAAGAGGAGAAAGAAAATATAAATGGGTATTTTCGAGAAAAAAATATCATGCACTACCTCTAAGCACATTTGGAGGTAGCAAACCCACTGAATGATTCAAATGAGTTTTTAGATTCCAAATGTTGAGTTCAGAGGTATTGCCAAACGACCCTGAAGCACTAAAAAGCAAAAATTTTGGTATTCGAAAGTTGATTCAATGCTACTAAACACCACATAAATCATAACAATTACCATGTACTCACGAGGCATATTCAAATTTTTGAATCCCAATCCAACTCTATTAGTAGATTTCAAAAGCCCAAATAACTTTAATAGAAATATTTAATAAATAGATTCCCCTACCATGTGAAGCAACTTATCTATGTTGATGACTTGGAAGACAACATGATTTTCCATGTCATTTTTTTGCAACATTTCCAAAATACCTTACAATTGAAAAAGACCTAAATAACCTCTAAATGAATAACCATAAGCTTATTTTGAATCTCTATCTCTCTCTCTCTACGTTCTTCTATCGTGAGGTCACTCTATGTTCCCTCACTATAGCATTCTCATTCTTCAACTTGTTGCACTACCATTTTGTTCAACTTGTTCATCGAAGTTGGGTTTCTCCAATACATTGAAGCCAACCCTAACTAAGGTGTTAGAACTTTGTAGTTGAATGCTTGTGGGATTAATAGGTATTTGCCTTTTTTTTTTTTTGCATGAAAGTTCAATTTGTTTTAGTTAATGAAAAACTCCCTTCAAATAATTTCATATTTTGGTTTTCTTTGCGTTTTTACATACAAAAAATATTGCTTAAGTTAGGTTTTATGCTAATTCATGCTTATTGAATGTGCATTAGATAATCCTTTATAATAGATCTAGTGTACCATATTGATCATATATGCCAAAACTACTAAGTTAGTAAAACACCACAAAGATATATATGAGGTATTTATGTTTAAGATAGGCTGTAATCATTCTCCTACAATAGAATTGATTGTAGAAAATCCCAGTTTGGTACAAATCTTCTTAAAAGGGGTAGTTGATTAAACTGATTGGTAAGGACATTATATCATTAGTTATAGCATGTTTACCCTTTTTTTCGTTACCTTACATGCCCTAATTACCACCTCAACAAAAATTTACCAAGATAGATTAAGGTGCTAACTTAAAGAGTAAGAATTTATGGCAACCATCATGGATGTTTTATCATATATGGATAGCACATAACAACGTTGTTTTTACTTTAATCACTCTTACCCATCCCGTTTTGGCCATATTTGCCCTAACTACCATATTAGCCTTATATGCTTTAACTGCCATCCTAATAAACATTTACCAAGTTGGGTTTGAATTTTAAGTAAATTAATTGGCAAGGACATGACACTATCAATTGTTGTAATGTTGCATAGTGATGATCTATTAACAATGAGATAATATAGTAAAACTTTACCATATTGTCAATATAGTAAAACTTTACCAAGATAAGTTTGGGTTTTTTGTTAAATTGACTAGAAAAATAAATGACACCCTAAGTTTGCCTTTCTATTGCATGACGGTCCCATGAATAGTTGCAGTTATTGTGTGTTTACGCATCATGATGGACATGGCATAATAGTTGCGGTTATTGTGTGCTCACCCTTTTTGTATTAGACTTATATGCTTTAACTACCATTTTAATAAACATTTACCAAGATGGATCTAAAATTGTTAGGTAAATTGATTGGCAAGGACAAGACATCCTCAATTGCATTGATTTTGCATAATGATGGCTTTATCAACAATGAGATGATAGTATTGGTTATTATATGCTTAGCCCTCCCATATTGGCATTAATTATCATAATTGTTAATCTAGTAAAAATTTACCAAAATACAAGTTGTTAAATTAATTAGTAAAGAAATTATACCATAAGTTGGCCTTTATATTGCATGATAATGGTCCCATGAATAACGTAAGGGTGTTGATAATTGTGCATTCACCATTTCCATATTGGTTGTATAAGCCTTGACTATCATCTTGATAATAATTTACTAAGATAGTAATAAGGGTTAATTTTAAGAGTGAACTACCAACAATAAAATATCATCACTAGAATTTTCTAGAAGGATGAACTATGAGCATTTAATTTTAAGTTGTGACTTGTGAGATAACAAGCCTCTATTAGAATGATAGGTTACTTCACTTGATGAATTCAAATTGCACAATAGTGTGATAGGTTCTAATTTAGAGAAATAAATGTGATGTTTATTGGTTATGATTCTTTTTGAGTTTGTTTTAAGATAAAACAAAAAAGAAAATTTATTAGGGAAAAAGAAAGAAATACAATTATAGGTGATAAGAAATCATCTTAAGTGAACAAAAAAAAAACACCATCGAAGACAACACTCGTACATAAACAAATTCCATAATCTCCCCTACATAATAAAAAATGAATTCACTCACCTAACAACTAAGAAATATTAGCTATTGTAAGGAGGTTAAGTATACAAAAACCTACACTCACTACAAAGAAATTGCATATTGGTGACATTAGAAAAACGTTACCAAATATGTCACAAACGTCACGAAAAAGTTTTCGTGACGTTTGCTCCCCTCTCACCAAATGTAATATTGGCAAAAGTTTTCATGACGTTTGCTTTAATTATGGTAACATTTAGTAAACATCACTAAAAGTTTTCAAGAGTCATCTATGCCCAATTTTGGTGACATTTATTTGCTTATTTTGTGACGTTTCAAAAAACATCACAAAAAATACTACTTTTGGTGACATTTATTTAAACGTCACAAGTAGTGCAAACAATGGTGACATTTCACAAATGTCACTAAAAGTTTTCAAGAGTTGCCCAAACACAGATTTAGTGACATTTATTTGTTATTTTGGTGACGTTTTCTATAACGTCACGAAAAAGCCACTTTTTAGTGACAGTTGTTTAAACGTCACAAATAGTGTAAAAAATGAAATTTCTTTCCTTTTTTGTGATGTTTATTAAACGTCATAATAAACCATAGTGGTTTTGTCATAGCTCAATATAAAGCTCATATTAACCTATTTTTAAATCAATTATATATAATAAAAATCTTATACCCATTTATTAAGTCACATGAAACCATTCATGATAAAAAATAATATCATTAAAAAATGAAATCCGATATTAATAAAAGGCAATATATATTTACAATTGCTGACATTTTAATTCAAATGAAATTAAAAGATTACAGAAAAAGAAAAATAAAACATTTATCAAATGAGTGTCCTGCCCTTTCCCTTTCCTTTCTCCTTCCCCTTTTCCCCTACTCTTGTAGGCACTTCAGATGACATTGTTCTAAACTCTTGCATCTGTTATAAAACACAAATAAATACAATATTATTTTCACAGTAAAAGATGTGAGCAAGTGAAAAATAAATTAAACTTATGATAGATTACCAGATTTGGTGATGGTACTTTTAGAGTGGGATGAACGTTATCTCCACTATGAATTGGAGGGGTTGTTGACTCACATCTCCACACATAAAAAACAAAGTTATGAAAATGCATTATTATTTTCATTGTAAAAGATATAAGTAAATGAGAAATAAAACCCAACTTATAATAACTTGTTGGGTTTGGTGGTGTTACTTCAAGAATGGGATGTAAATTATTCCCACCATAAATTGGAATATTTGCCAATCCATGGCTTTACACCTAAAAGCAGTAGAAAAATATGAGAAAAGTATTTTTCATAAACTAAACAAAGAACAAAAAAGTTGAAACTATCATGAAATTGTTTATTCTTAGGATAGTTATAAGAGCAAAACGAAAAGACTACTTATCATAATTCAAATGAATTCCACCCAACTCTGCAATCAAAATCTTACCCATCCATCTATCTGAACTATCTAGACAATTAGGGAAATGGGATTCAAGAATTGTATCCATAAAAAAAAATCAGAAGTTGTTCCTTTTTTCTAATTGTTTGAACAAGGTATTTGACAACTTGAGCTAGTACCTAATGATTTAGTGTCATTCCCATGAGATTCTTAAATTTCTGGGTTGTGCCACTCTTCCATATCAAGTGATGGATTTGATCTTAAAGTTAGTCATATTGGGCATGTTTATTGTTTGGTAAATCAACCTTTAGATGTTTTCACCTGAAGTAAAAAATCCCTTCTTGCCATATAGACATTCCGGTTCTGTAAATAGCTTACTGAAGAAAGCATTGGCATGGGTAAAAGTCTGGTTCCAAAATTTAATGTTTTGCAAAAATAAACCCAATGGTGGTGGAAACTATATAGTCCAAATCCTATTAAAGCTGTTCATAGAATTTGTTTCTTGTTTCTTTCTCTAGTGAAAATAACCTTGCCATTATATCTTTTTATTGATGAACTTGAATGGCCCATGGCCCAATTTATCATAGAAACCATCAAACTTAAGCATCCAATTAATTACAAAACTTTTGATAACTTAACTTGAAGAACACACAAAGGCTTAACCAACCCATTGCAAATCTCTTCAAAGAGAAAGCTAGAAGCTTTATGCTTATCAAGAGAAAGATTTTTTGTAGTCAATTTTGTTCCCCAACAAACTATAGGAGAAAAGTAGATAATGGACAAAAGTATGCCATACAAGGAGTCTTTACCTGAGAATGGTACTCTTCATGGAAAACATGTAGATAATTAGGAGAAAGAATGTGAGATTGATTTGAACTAAACAAACAAAATAATGATATATCTCTTCCATTGTTAAAGGATTTAATAGCAGTTGAAACAACATGACTCCCAAATCAATAGGTTATAAAAAATATCTAGGTTTGAGTCAAAATTAATTATGATAATCCTATAATAATGGGTTAATAAAAAAATATCTTTTCCACTTCAAGGAGGAACAACTCTAACTACCTCTGTAAAACAAGTAAATCAACAAACTAATAAAAGTCATCTTCAATACCAAGAACAAGAAACCATCTTCAATACCAAAAGCTTTATATATATATATATATACATATGGTTTATTAGTTATTTTTTTATTAATTAATTAAGGTTAAAAGCAATTCAACAAAGTATATGCAAATTCCATGCCAAAATTCCCTTATCTAAATCTGGGTTTCAAATAACTAATTGAAACAAATTAACAATCTAATTAGCTATTCAATGGAAAGAGCAAGCATATGAGGATAACCACGGGGATATGCATGAGGCTCCATGCTTCTTTTCTTCTGAGTTTCCAATAATTAATTGAACCAGATTGGTTACCACTTGTCCTTTTTTTTTGTAGTATTGTTACTTCACTTTTGAGTGATATTTAGTGCATATCATCCCATTTGTTTAGTTTCCTAAAATAACAATAAATAGATGGATTCATTTTCTAGTGTTTTATCATGCATGAGATGTGCAAATAATTGCTCCAATTATGTTTATTGTTGAAGTGAATGATTTCTAGGATTCCTTCCTAACTCCACAACTTACAAGGTTGACAACAAATGAGAAGCATCTTACCCTTTATTGCCTTTTCCATGGTTGTTAGCTCAGATCATGTGGATTACTTGTGGTTAACTAAACTAAGAGACCAAACAATTCTAAACGGTTGATGACTTCAAGAGCTTGTGCTGGGTCATTATTTTCATTTCTTAGAAGTTAAAAACAGTCAATGAATGATATAGCATTACTAGTTGAGTGATTAATTGTCCAAAGTTCAGAATTTATCCTCAACAAATTTTCTATTCTATTTCCTTTTGGTTTTAATTCTAAGAAGACATAAGACACAAAAGAAGATATAATCTCACTAAATCCATGTCAATTGGGTACTTCTGAATTCTATTTGTCATAATGGTCACATTGAATTACAATATAATGGTTACACTTTAAATCACAATGTTGATATAAGGATGGCTATGTCCTCACCAAGGAACTAATTAGCTAATGCTTTAGACCCATCTTAGTAAGCATATCTAATTGGTAATTAAAGCATTTGAGGCATATTTCCTCATTATCAGCACCTAATGTTTGCTTGGATTGCCACTTGAACTCTTAATTTACCCTAAATGCCTGATTAGATCCTCCTCATCTCTTCAAAACACCCAAAAGCCTAACTTTCAAACCCTAAAGCCCTCAAATCTACCATTAAATTTGCCCGATACCAATCCAATGGCCCTATTTAACACCAATTAACACCTATATACTCATATCAGACACCACCATTAAACTCAAGGCATCCCAAAATACCTAAACAACAATTCTCAAATAAAAATTCCTCTGTTTACCCTACCATCAAATGAAAATTCCATTTTGATCTATCTCGTTAGCTTAAAACACACACAACCTAGATCCTCTCAATCTTAACACATATGAACCAATTAGGCCACACCATTAAACTTCAAATATACCAAATCACCTACGTATAAAGTTTCACCCCTAGATGCCCCCATTTGCCCTTCCATCAAACCAAGATTCAGTTCTATAACATTTCGTTAACCCAAATTCCTATGATTTTGACCCTCCAAGACAAATAAGACATTACCATCAGATCCTGTACATATCCAAATACTCACCTGTAAAATTTCAGCCTAAAACACCTTTATTTACCCCTCCATTGCACCTAGATTCTATTTCAAGACTCAAGATTGACTGGATTCCAAATCCTTTTAATCTAGGCCCATCTAATCCAAGTTGGCCCCACCAATCAACCCAAAACGTCCAAAAAACTCCACCCTACAAAATGTCAACAAAAAATGCCCCAATTTATCCCTTTATCAAAAAAGATTCTATTTTGGCCAATCTCGTGGGTCCACACACACAAACCCGCTCTCTGTGGTCAGACCCATCTTAACCCTCCATTTTTTATCTGGAACCACCCACCATTGGACCAGAACCCTAGTTTGACCCCCATTGGACCGACCTTAACCTAGACCGCGAAATTGCCAAAAACTACCCCCAAACTCCCTAGAAATTATGAACATGTTGTTGCCCCTATAAAAATTAAATGATTGCCCTAATGAAGAAGAGGGGGCAAAAATCCCCGAAGGTAACTATTCATCATCTTCAACCTCCCTCAACATCAAACAATAGCAGGGAAGAATTCTCTCACCACTAATCTTTCCCTCTTCTTCTTCTTCTTCTTCAGTTTTGAACAGAGATGAGGCCCAAGAATTCAAAGAGATTACTGTTATTCTTTTCCATTCGAACCGGTGGTGGCTTCCCTCAATTGATTGTTTCTCTGGTAATACTGAGTGACAAAATTAGATTTATAATTCTTATTCATATACCCTCTTTATATAAATTTACATATTCACATTTCTATTCTAACTTACAATAAGGTTTTCTAATTATTTATTTTGTAGAAATGTGAACAATTCCATGTGAAGTGTTGCTATGCTATTGCACTTTTGAGGAAAGCATAGTTAGGGTTCGTGTTAACAACCAAACATAATTTAATGAATTTGTTGATGATGTTTGTGATGGTTTGAGCGTTGACTCTAATAGCGTAACTCTATATTACACAACATGTTTCTTACCACTAAATGGGCTACATGACTTATCAAATATGTTAGAGTTTAACAAAGAGAGTGCAAACATGCATGTATTTCAGAAGGGCATAAAACAAATCAATATTGATAATCAACCAAGCCATTACTCACAAAATGTATAAAACCATGGTAATGATTTAGCAACATCTTTTGGAAGGTTGATGACCAAGCTTAACAACAAACATGCCAACTTGCCATCACTTTTGAAGCATGAGATAGTTGGAGTTTGGCAAACATTTAACAATGGAGGTGAATTTTGGAATTCATTAAATAAATGTTTTATGGTTGGAAGATTTGCATAAAGGATTTTTAAGAATGATAGAGAATACATATAGCCTAAATGTGTTGTTGAAACATATAAGGTGTATAAGTATCATCTCACACATACATTCAGCTGGTGATATTGTCAACTTCGTAAATTAAATAAATTTATAATATTGTGATAATGGAAAAGCTTCATGATACTCCAAGTATGTTCCATCATATATAATAAAAGATTTTAATTGTGATTATGTCATTCCATTAGCTTACAAACAAGCATGGCAGGGGAGAGAGAGAGCTAAAGAGTTGCTTAATGGATTTATAAATGATTCGTATAAGCTTATTCATTGGCTATGCAAAAATTTGATGGAAATTAATTCAGGAACAATTGCTAGTTTTACTATTGATGATTTTAGTAGATTCAATCAATTATTTGTTGCTTTCCATGCTTCCTTACATAGCTTTCGAGTTGGTTGTTCTCCAATGTTATTCATTGATATGTTCCATTTAAAGGGGAGTTATCAAGGACAATTATTAGTTGCAAATGCATATGCTGCCAATAATCAAATGTTTCCAATTACCTTTGCAATTATTTCATTTAAGTCAATTCTATATTGAAATTGGTTTTTAGAGAATTTGAAAATTGCATTGAATGATGATTTGAAACTAGTAATTGTTTATAATCGTAATACTAGCACTCGCCATGCAGTAGAGGTTATGTTTGACCATGAATACCATGCATATTGTTCAAGACATTTAATGCGGAACCTTAAGAGGGGTACATGTGCCATCTACGTTTATCAAAACTTAAAAAAGAAGTAATCGAGGAGTATATGAATCAACTCAATTATGCAAGAAATACTTTAAAGTTTGATTTCTATCTCAATAAAGTACATAATTAAAATATAAATATCTATTAATGGACATTGAGCAGTAATCCAGCACATTAGGCACATTCTTTATTCAATGGCAAAGGGTGTGACAAGTTTACATCAAATCTTATGGAGTCATTTAATACATGGGTGTTAAAAGCACAAGAGCTACCTATCATGTCGTTAGTTGGCTTAAAAATAACAGAGTTGATGTCTAAGATGCAATGTGAAGCTTAAGGGACATAAACAACTAATGTGCCCTAATATAGAGGATTTTCTTAAGTTCAACATATCAAATTCCATAAATTTGGGGTATACACAATCCAAGTTAGATGAATTTGAAAGGGAAAACATGAAATGGTGCATCTGACTTCTAGAAGTTGTTCATGTAAAGGAATTGTAAATGGTAGGATTACTATATGTTCATTCATGTCATGTCATTGGTTTATTAGGCCTAAACATTTATTATTATATTGAAGAGTGCTATTTGAAGGAAACTCAATAGACAATTTACTAAGAGCACATGCATGTAGTGCCTAATTTAAATATGTCTGATGTTTTCTTCGTAAAAGAACTTTAGGAAGTCATAACAGATAGAAGATAGAAGAGAGAAAAAAAGATTTGGAGTAAAATAAGATGGCTGGCAACACCGGCTTTTAGTATTTATACTAGGGGGAACATAACTAATAAACAAAATAAAGCAAAATACACTTGTACCCCTATGGGACATAAGTACACAAAAAGTAATAGTTTTAACACTCCCCTCAAGTTGGGACAGAAATAATACATAAATAATGGAAATTGCTAGTTTTTACAACACAACATAGGGAGCAGATAACCCTCCCTCTAACCCTGGTGAAGGTAAGACTCGGCCCCAGGTATCCACAACAACCTGCTAAAGACTTTATTAGTAGGTTAGTTGACACCTTCAAATGGAAATTGCAGTTTTAATAGGAATTTTCATGGTTTTGTACAACTAATGGCATATATAGGATGTGGAATGTGTAGCTAGAAATGCTACAAAATGCTTCATAGCCCGTAAAAAAAAAAAAAGACTGCTTTAGAGTTTGCAAATGGTCCTAATTAATTCACAATGTGGCCTTGAGGCAGAGCATATCTATTACTATATATTAAATTAAGGTTGGCTATGCCAGATGGCCTCTTCTTGCTCCATTACTCCAAGAGAACAATTCTAGAGGGAGAGGGGTGCAAGATTCCTTTTAATAGCACTAGGGGTTGCCAACTCAGCATGACAATCTCCCTTTCCCACCCCTAATGGAAACGTGTAGTCTCAAATTTGTTTACTTCTTAATCCTCACTTCTCAATTACCTAGAAATCTCCCTAAAATATCTCTCTCTCTCTCTCCCCCCCCCCCCCTAAAACCTCTCTAACACATTAGGAAACTTCTCCAACTTTCATGCTACCCTTAATGCACTAACCAAGTCAACGATTTTTGGCCAAGATACATGTTAAGGGTGAAATGGAATTGGTTGCCTTGATAGTTTTTGGGATGAACAATCCGAGTGTCATGTTTGAATGGATAGCCCATTCGAATTTAAAAAATATAAATAAGAAAAATAATTAAAATAAAAAATGACCAAAAGCCATTATTTGGGTCAAATAGGTTAACGGTTCGACCGTCAACGGGTTGCTAACCAAGTCAACGATTTTTTGGCCAACGATTAGACCGTTCGATCACCAACAGTTCAATCGTCAAGGTGAAACGGAACCGATTACCTTGATGGCTTTGAGTCGAAATGTCTGACCGTCCGAGTCAACAACGAATAAAAAACCATGATATTCATCATAAATATAACAAAGTACTTAAATTGTAAAAAATAGTTATCAATCTATGAATGGTTATCCACTTCAAACAATTCAATGATTATATAGTCTGAATCAAAGGTCCAATAACCAAAATCAACTATATTTTACAAAATAATGGGCTAAGTGGTAATTAAATAAAAAATGTGGTGAAGTTTCCATTGAAAGACCTAAGCTTAAGGATCTTGGTAGGGGATGAGCCATAATTTTTTCTAAGGGGGTCAAAACCTAATTAAATGGATAGGGGCTTAAGAATAAACATGGATGGGGTTAATCATTAGGTGGGGTGGGGGGACAGGGAAAATTTACATGGAAAGGGTAGTATAAGTGGGGATTAGGGTTCCCTCGAGTCGCATTGGCTCCATCCTTGATCATTGGGGTTGCTTTACCCCTTGCTTATGTTTGAACAATTTTCCCTCCTATATCAAAGGGGGCGGGGTGGATTTGATTTGGCTTGACCCAAGTAAAAGTGTCATTTTCAGCACCCGGTTTTTGCTCGGTCCTTTGTTTGAACCCCTAATTCACCTTTAAACATCAATCAAACCATTTCGACCCTACCAAAATGCAGAGAGTCCAAAGAACCAAAATCTTAACCCCCAAATCCACAAAATCCACTATTGATCTCACTTGATATCCTTAAAGCCCAAAAATGCCCCTTCTTTCCAAATTTCCAAGATGTCATTGACCAAATTACCAAAATACCCCTCATGTCAAACACCTAAAACTACCTTCTTTCCAAACTCCCAAAATATCCCCATTCCAAATTGCCAAGATCCTTTTCATCTAAATGACTAAAATACCCCTTGATCAAATTACCAAAATACCCCTTCTTCCAATTTTCCAAAGCTCACCCAGAGCAAATGACCAAAATACCCTTCATTCCATAGAACATCCTTTAACAAAAACTACTAAAATACCCCCATTTGATCAAATTACCAAAATACCCCTTATTGCAAACTCCTAAGATACCCCCTTGACCAAATTACTATAATACCCTTTT
This sequence comes from Nelumbo nucifera, assembly GCF_000365185.1. The sequence continues at coordinate 5,987,844 of NW_010729090.1, forward strand.
TCTAAATCCCCAAAATACTCCTCATACCAAATCATTGAAATGCCTTTCACTAAAAAATTACCTAAGAGCCCTCTAAGCCTACCCCTTTGGACCACAAATTACCATTTTGCTCTTTAAACCCAAATTACCAAAATCACCCGAATTACCTAAATCCTCCTCTAAACTTGTATTATCCTCCTCCAAACCCTAACTTACCAAATTGGCCTCTTGCTTTTTGATAAAAGTCTGTGCCTCCCTTTATACCCTTTATAATAAGAGGTTTGGGTCGAATGAGAAAGGGGGACTCTTGTAGGGATTCCTTTTGGAAAGGTCACCGAACTCAAAGTAGAGAGGTAGAGGGTCTCTCGATTTAGAGAGAGAAAAAGACAGAGGTCGGCCGAGAAGGGGAGGAAAAACAAGAGAAAGCTCGAGTGAGATGAAAGCATATAGGGGGTTTTTCAAAAGTGGGAGAGAGATAGCGAGAAAACAAAGGGTAGAGAAGATCTGAGAGAGAGCCTAGGCGAGAGTAGAGGGTATTCAAAGAAAGGGGGTTCTTCGAAGAGCTTTGAAAGATGATAGAGAGGATTCTAAGAGAGAAAGTTTGAGAGAGAGAGAGAGAGAGAGAGAGAGAGTTATAGAGGGAGAGCTCTGAGAGAGTAGAAAAGAGATGAGTGAGAGAGAGAGAGAGAGAAAGCTTGAGCGAGGGGTTGTAGAGGGTTTGAGAAAGAGAACGAACGAAAGTTTAAGAGTGAGGAAAGGGCGTTTTAGAGCAAAACCTAACGACACCATCCTCATTCTTGCGCTGTTATACAAAGATTTCGTCCGACAAACCCTCTCAGTTCATACTCTTTGACCTCCAATTGATTTTTAGCTGAAATCTCAACTTTCAGTAAAGTCATCCAAACTAACACGTTCGGGTTTGCTGGTTCAACCAATATTAATAGCAGTATCACTTGTTTGCTTTGAGGCTACATTGAGGTAATGTGCTTACCTCATACTCAATTGTTTAGATTCGAGTTTCACACATTTGTTAGATGCTTTAGTTTTAGTTCAGTTTTGTTATAGTTCTTTTTTTGTTTGTTCTATCTTTTCTTTCTAGTTTCTTTTGTATTGTGTTTTTGTAAGTTTAAGGGCTGCTATGTTTTTTGGGAATTTGGACAGAATTGGTGTGCTCTTTCAACCTTTAGATTGGCTAATTGAGTCTGAAAGTGGGGTTCCTGATAGAAAAGGGGTGGGTTTTCTCACCCTTTTGCTCAAGTCCCTGCATCCAAAAAGGGGCTAGCCTGGGAGGGAAGAAAGAAGTATCTACATCCTTCCAAGTTGCTAGAAAACATGGGTTCTCGGCTCCAATTCAAGTGCAAAATAAAGATGGGAATTGGCATTCACATTGACAAGAAGGGGGGGGGGGGGGTTCTTAACCTCTCTCTCTCAACTTACCTAGATTGGCTTTGTCCTAGCCGATCACTCCCAGTTATTCATTATGATGGATGGCGACTCTGTCTAATCGGCCATGAAGTAAACAACCGGATTTTTCCGACATTCACAGTCATAAGACTCCTTCTACATTAAATATACTTGATAAAGTTTGTGCATCACATGAGTCCCAACTAGTGATATGTAGAAATAGTTGAGAAGAAAAGTTGTGGAAATGTAGGTAAGTTTCTTAACAAAAATCTCTCAAAATGGCTTCATTTTCAGGAAGAACTAGTTCTTCTAGTTCCATCAAAAGGAAAAAAAAAGACTGGAAATGGATATATGTCTCATTTTGTAATAATCTAACGTTAACCTTTTGAAACTTCCATAATCCTTTTATTGTGGCTGGTCTGGTTCCATTAATGTATTGTAAACACAACAGATCTCCTTTTTGAATATTCTCCTAATTATTATACTAGGGCAGAGAAGTTTGATACAGTACCATTTGATGGAGTTGGACCAAGAGTGTTTTAGTAATCTACAATTTATAAGGCGACAAGAAAAGTTCCAATTGATTTAAGGGGTGTTGGTCAATATGAATGATTTTATTTTCCAAAACAAAAGAAGTTACTATACTAGCAAAACTGTGTTACTTTTGGTTGACATGGCAATTGCTTTAATATTAGAGAAAATAGTAGTGTAGTAATGATACGATATATTAGATATATGATATTTGATTTAACTTTTATGACATGCACAGAAATCTAAGGCAAATATATAATGATTTTTTATCAACTTTTGATTGAGAGATTAAGATTTTAGAGTTTACATATACTAGCTAGTAGATCTGGATGTGCATTCAATGCAGCAATTTTATTCTTTTTGGTGAAGAGAAATATTATTAAACAAGATGGTAATGATTCATACAAACAACAAATAACAAATAATAATAATAATAATAATAATAATAATAATAATAATAATAATAATAATAATAATAATAATAATAATAATAATAATAATAATAATAATAATAATAATAATAATAATAACGTTTCTATTAAAACCATAAACCTATGTGACAAAGAAAAGTAATCTAAGCATAATGGTGTAATATAGTGGATATAATGTCATTCAATATTATTATATTAATTTAAATATAGAGATAATTACTAGACATAATTAATGATATTTGAATTTATATAATCATTCATAGGTAATTGAGTTCTTAATACCTCATGCATATTTTCATCTTTTAATTGCAAAAAGAGAGAAATTTTGAAGATTTAGGTAGGGGTTAACAAATGGGTAGGTCTCTATCTGAACATGAATGAAACCGACCTCAAATTAGCCTTGAACCAAACCTAACCACTTTGTGTACAGGGTAGGGTTTGGTTCTAAATTCTTTGAACCAACTCCCACTTACCCTACCCAAATTGACACAATGAATTGACCTTGGTGGTGGAACTTGCCTAGAAATTGAACTTGATTTGAAATAAACCCCAAAAATACTTTCAGGAATGGTAGAGATGTAAATTGGCTTGACATGGCCCGACACAATAGCATGCGAGTCGTGCCAAGCACGACACAATGGGTTAGGCCATGTCGGGTTTGGGTTTTGATGTGGCGTAATCCAGCTGCTCCCTGCTAGAAGAAGCCATGGGTTTGACTTTGAGTTTTTTAGATTTTTGGAATGGAGATGAGAAGGCTTTTAGTAACAAGTTCCCACAGACGACGCCAATTAATGTGGCGTAATCCGACTGCTCCCTGCTGGATGCTGATGTGGCTGCCAGCAACGATGAGAATTAGGTTCCTGAAAGAGAAGGGTCAGAGATCACGGGATGGCTCACCCGACGAGGATACTCCGATGGCTAAGTTAGATCACAGTGATAGGTAGAGAGCTTGAAGATGATAATAGTGAGAGAGTTAGAGAGCAAAGATTACACACAATCAATAGATAATAGAACGTACCCTCGTCCCCGAGGGGGCGGTGTGTCTATATACTGTAGCCCTGGTGGGTAGGTGGAACGGTCACTGGATCCCTACAGTGATGGGACTTGATGCGACTCATTAGGCGGATGAAATGCCGCCAAATGGTAAAACTGTCGCTTTCTGTCAGAATGGGGAGTTGGTGAGCTAATGTTATCGTTACAAGCGCAGTCCTGATGGGATACAAAGTACGGAGGTGTGTTCCTCGAGGTTGCCAAGCGAAGGCCCGAATGGTAGGCGAGCTGTCTGATAGCGAGCTATTTGGTAATGAGCTTATCGAGCTCGTGCTCAAGTCTATCCTTGCCATGAATGCTGAAGCGCCTTCGAGCCCGAGGTAGGTCACATACCTGGGCTTGACCTGTGGCAAACTTGGTCCCATTATCCTGGTCGTGATCTGGTACTGGGACGATCTTAGCCCAAAGTGACTTTAGTTCGGGGTATTAGTGTATCCGAGCTCGCTTCGTAGCAAGCTGATCTATGCTGAGCTGTCACCCATGTTAAGTCATGTCCACGTGTCTCTTGATTACGAGGTCGTGCCAAATTCCCTTCATCAGGTTTCTAGGCCCATGAACTAGTACAACACGACACGACCAAGTGGGCCGTGCCAACACAGAACATGGCCCATATGCATAATATAATATATTAAATATATAATAATATAAAATTTTATTTTCAATTTTATTATATATATATATTTTTTGCATTTTTTTTAAAACATGGCTTGGCCTGATCTACAGCCCAACCCTCCCAAGTATCCCAATATAGGGAAGCATGGTTCGGCTTGGCCCATGGGCTGACATGGCATGGCCCGCACTTTGTGCGGGGCCACACATTGGCCGTACTGTGCTGGTCCAAATGACTCGATTTACACCTCTAGGCTGCGTTTGGTAACAATACAAATGGAGTGTAAATCCAGATTCAGGGTAAATTTACACTTGATTCACTTTTATGTATGTTCTGCAACATTACATTTATAAATTCACAAATAATAGAAAATACATTTTCTAATGCATATTTACATTGACAATAAGATATAAAAATATATTGATATGAAATAAATTTGCATTCAAGTAGGATTTTTGATAAAAAAAATATATGCTTTATTAGAATTCATATTTATTAGAATCTGTTTGATTATGTATATAATAAATAGTATAAAATGTAATATTTGAAGGGTATTGCAAGGTTGAAAAGTGAGAGAAAATATAGTGAAAATGCGGAGTATCGAATCCTATACCTTTCGCATGCAAAGCGAACGCACCATATGAGCTACATCTCCGTATGGTCTATTTTTCATATTATTCGTAAAGCATTGCTAACATTATTATACCGACGACACCACCTCCCGCATTAGCATAAACAAGCATATCTTCTCGTTCTGCGACAGTTTTCGCTCGACAGTGCGCGACCCCTGCGTCATCCGACAAGTTTTGCAGTTGGTAAATTTAAGAAATCCTGATCGATTATCTCATCTTTCTACCTCCATGTTTCTTGTTCCTCAAATTTAATTTAATTGGATTTGACTCTAATTCTAGGGTTTCTTTGCGGTCTTTTCTTTTAGGGCTTCGTTGTTTCTTCATCGTACTCGTTTTTCCCCATCCTAATTTGTTATCCTTTGGAATCTATTGTTATTCTCTTTCACTGCATCTGCTCTTTCTTTCTTTTTCCTCACTTTTAACGATCTGCACATGATTTCAAAATTTGCGAAGAAATCTGTTGAATCAGAGATTGTTTATCTTGTTTCAGTGAGCAATGTACAACGGCATCGGCTTGCAGACCCCAAGAGGGTCGGGAACGAATGGGTATATCCAAAGCAACAAGTTCTTCGTAAAGCCCAAGACCGGGAAGGTCGAAACTAAGGGTTTCGAGGCTGGTCAGGGTACTGCGGGTGTTAAGAAGCCGAACAAGGAGATCCTCGAGCATGACAGGAAAAGGCAGATACAGCTGAAGCTCGTGATTCTAGAAGAGAAACTGATCGACCAGGGATACACCGATGACGAGATCGCTGAGAAGCTCGAGGAGGCAAGGAAAAACTTGGAGGCGTCTACAGCTTCGGAGGACAACGATAACGCCGGAGGCGGCATGAAGATGGAGAAGAAGTAATTATCCTTACCCTTCCCTTGTTTATCTAATACAGATGGATAAAATTGAAAGCGTGGCACTCTTTTCTATGGCTTGGTTACGGAACTTTAGTGTTCTTATGCAATTAGACTTTAGGGTTTTATTTTCTGAAATGATATTATTGGAAATATTGACGGTAGAGGCCAGAATTGGGTATGCTAATTTGTTTCTTCTTTTGGCTTTATGGTGGTGTATCTTACGGATCTATTTCTTTATGGCTGTGTCCTGGAGGCTTATATTTAACTCGGAGTTGAGAGAATTATTGAACTTGACCAACTTTCCTTTTTCTCCAATTTCTGTATCTCTGGCAAATTTTTATTTTCTTTTACTGTTGTTAAAAAGGTAACCCTTTGAATCTTGGAAAACTCTCCTTGCACTTGAGACCAGTGGGTCATTGTGTCTTGCTTTTTTTGTTAGATTTTGGAACGGGCACTTTAAATTCCTATATTTATGTTTGTTGGATTGTTTTTCTAGGGTTTCAGACACACAAACTCACCAAATTGCTGCGAGGAAAGAGAGACAGATGGAGACATTAAGAGCTGCACTTGGAATTACTAGCGGTAATGACACATCTAAAGTTCAAGAACAAAAAGAGCCGGGTGAAATAGTAGAAACAGAGTCTGAAAAGAGTGATGATGAAAAAGTGAAGGAAAGAAAAAATGTTTATGTAAAGGAGGACCAGGAACAACAGAGGGATAAATATAAGAGTTCAGAACAGGATAGAGATAGAAGGGAGACACAGACAGCGGAAGATACAAAAGCTGTAAAGGATGTTGCAAATGAGGGCATGAAGAAGCTGGAAAATAAGAAGAGTGAAAGTGGGAGGGATAAATATTATGACTCAAGACGCCAAAAGAAATACGACAGAAAGAAAAATTGCAATAATGATTATTCTGATACAGATAGCAGTGGAGGTGAGTCTGATGGCAGTAGTAGGGAGAAGAGTCCAAAGAAGCGCTACAAAGGAAGAAGACAGGATAGTGATTCTGATAGCAGTAGTGGGGAGAAGAGTCCAAAGTTTCACAAAGGGAAAAGACATGATAGTCATTCTGATAGCATTAGTGGGGAGAGGAGTCCAACGAAATGCAAGGGAAGAAGACATGATAGTGGTTCTGATTCTGACAGTGGTGATGTTGGACAAAGAAATGCCAAAAAGGAAATGGAAAAGCTTGTTAATACTCGTAGGAGGCATGATTCTGATGATGAATCCAGTTCAGAATCTTCAGATAGCAATTTACAGAACCACAAAAGTCAAACAAGGAACCGACAATTGAAAACAAGAGGAAGGCGTGATTCTGAGGATGAATCTGATACTGATAGAGAAGGAGGAAGAAGAAAAAATCAAAGAGAGAAACAGAGGAATCACAGTCATAGAAATGAAGACAGTGACAGAGATGACTTAAACACAAAAGATAAGAGGAGGAACACCAAAATTGATGATAAGAAATATGGAAACAGCAGGCATGGACACAGAGTGGATGAAGACAGTGACAGAGATGACTTAAACACAAAAGATAAGAGGAGGAATACCAAAATTGATGATAAGAAATATGGAAACAGCAGACATGGGCACAGAGTGGATGATGATTCTGATCCTGACAAGTCGAGAAAATTTTCGAAGGCAAAGATTGAGAAACGTCATGGAAGTAAAAGGCATGACACTGATGAAGAAGATTCTGATACTGGTGGGAGGAATGCTAAGAAGCATCTGGGAAGACACAAGGTAACCAAAAGAGGGGCAGATTCCCCAACTGATGACAGTGGGAGCAGCAGCAGTGATAGTTCTGACTACAGCAGCAGCAACAGTGATTCAGGTAGTGGTAGTGATCACATCCCTGAGGGAGCTAGAAAGAAGTCCATTGAAGACAAGACCAGGAGGGTTTATGAGGATGACCTGATTGGGAAAGGTTACAGAAATGCTCCAAGAGGTGCTGCAGAAGAAAGGGGATTCGGGTCTAGAGTCATTCAGAGCAATGATGAAAGGAAAGAAAAGGGTGATCGTTATAGTGATGATGATGATCATCAGGAGAGTGGAAGGGACATAATGGGGAAATTGGAAAGAAAGAAGCAGTATGAGTCAACCAGAGATGGCATTTTTGGGAGTCATGACATGAGAGGTAAAAGGAAATTGGAAGATGAGAACCATGATGACCAACCAGAATTCAAGTCAAGAAACCGGAATTTGGGAAAAAAGGTAGAATCTCAGGAGCAGCTTAGAGATGACAAAGTTGAATTTGATATGGACAGAGAATACAAGAGCAAGGATGATCAGAAGAGAGAAGATTACTCCAGTCGCAATAGATTGGGGGAGAAATGGTCAAATAGAAGATGGTACAATGATGAACATGGAGATAGGAATTGTAGAAGGGATGAAGAAGAACGTGGAAGTCGAAGACTTGGAAAGGGTGAAGAGAAAGAGCGCAATCACATAAAGTGTGAGAGAGATGAAGAAGAAAAGCATGGGGGCAGAAGGCATGAGAGGGGGGAGAAAGAAGAGCATGGGGGAAGAAGGCATGGGAGAGATGATGAGGAGCATGGGAGCAGAAAGCATGATAGATATGGGGAAGAGCATGGGAGCAGAAAGCATGAAGAGGATGAAGACAACAAGCGTGAAAGCAGAAAGCATAAAAGAGATGATGAACAAGAACGTAGTGGCAAAAGACATGGAAGAGATTATGAACATGGAAGTGGAAGGCATGAGATCTATAGACAGATAGATGCCAAGAGGACCAGGTATGAGGATGAGTATTGGTCAAGGGGGAAAAGTAAGTATGAGAGTAGCAGTCTTGATGATGATCGATATAGACGTCAAGGATGAAATGAATTTCCGTTCATGGAATGAACTGCAAATATGGTGAGTGTTTAATATTTTCATAATAATATAGAACTTTAACTTTCTAAGTTTTTTTTTTTCCTAAAACTTGCTTCTTTATTGACTTTGTTTTCTTGCCTTGGCACTATAATTCATTAGGAGAACACTTAATAAACGGCCTTTAAGTTTCTGCCCAATTCAGGAGCGTTTTTGTAGTATACTCTATTATACTCATGTGAACCATATTATTAGAATTCAAGCCACAAATTTCATCTTTCACTCCAAAGTCTCATGATAAAAGGACACCTTGAATGCCAAATTGCCAATAATAGGTGGCAACATTGGTATCAGCCTATCAGGTAGCTTCTTATCAAACCTCAAAAAAGTGTTTCTCATGTGAGGTCCTCATTTAATGAAAGTCTTAAAAAAGGAATAGGGTTAACATCTGAATGCAAGGCCAGATAAAGAAGATTGGCTTTCCAAGGGGCAACAAAGAAGATCTGTGTGCCAAACACACAATATCCCAACAGAAAAATCTTTTCCATTACAACAAATCATCTCTGGCCCTAGCATATTTTATATACTCATTATATCCCCTTCTGCACTGCCATTTGAAGGGAGACAAAGAGGAACAATTCTGGCCCTAGCATATTTTATTGACTCTGTTTCCTTCACTGTTTTTTTTTTTTGATAGATACCTTCACTGTTGTTGTGTTTTTTTTTTTTTTTTTTTACTTTTACCCTTTTAAACTTCTTACAAGGACCAGCCTCTTACATCAACCATATATAGAGAGAGCTATGCCTGTTCATAAATTGGATTACCTAAACTTAAATGTCCTTTAAATGAAGATGGGAGCACAGCCATTGATTAGTAGCTATTCTATCATAAAAACAGGAATTGTTGACTCAATGCATTCATCTCAGTCCTAAAATAACCACAACTTAATGTTATTTAAACAAAAGATTCACGAGGCAAGTTTTTTGGAGAATCTGATGTCCAGAACTAGAGTTCAAAGTGTAATGGATCTAGGGTTGCCTCCTAAAGGCTAAGGTAATCCTAGATAGCTCATAGGCCAAGATGATATAGGAGTTCAAATACCTAGGCATTTCTCTCCCTGGTGGGGATTCCCCTATTAGTGATTTTATCAGCTCTTCTTCCTCTTCAAACTTGAGTTGGAATTTGGGTTTTACTAGAAATGTAAGAGAATTGGAAATCTCTAGTGCCTCTACCATGGTTAACTTGTTGAACTCAGTAGTTTTGGGGGATAGTGTTTCAGATTCTAGAGTCTGGGCCCTCAATCAGTCAGGTTCTTTTTCTTGCAAATCTTTCTTGAACTCTCTTGTGCACCTCCTCCTCTCCTTTCCCTATTAAGGAGATTTGGTCTCAGACCATCCCTCCTAAAATCAGTGCTTTCTGTTGGGAAGTTTTCCATGGTTCCATCAACACTTGTGACTTGCTTTAGAGAAAAAGACCAAAGTGGTGCTTGTCCCCAAACTGGTGCTCCTTATGTAAGCTGAATGGTGAGACTGCTTTTCACCTATTTATCTCCTGTTCTTTTGCTAACTTTATTTGGGAGTGGTTTTCCTCTCTGTTTGGTTGCAACTGGAATCCTCTTGCTAATCTGGAAGATCTTCTTAGCTCCAACATATTCAGGTCCTCTAAAGGAGAGGCAAAGTGATGGGAAAATGCACTAGAGCAGCAGTGGCTTGGACAATCTGGGAGGAAAGAAATCTGAGGATATTTGATGAGAAGGAAAGAGGTAGAGATGATGTGATTGAAGTGATAGCTATAAGGGTGGCACATTGGGTGAAAACTTTGAAAATGTTTTTAGATTTTAAGACAGAAGATTTCTTCAGATCATGGGGAACAATTGCAAATATTGCTTCTAGAAGACCTATTGTAACTGAATTTTGGTCCCTTCCAGATGTTGGGTGGAAGAAACTAAATTTTGATGGTAGCTGTTTGGGAAACCCTGGTCCATTGGGCATTGGTGGGGTAATAAGGGAGGAGAATGGAAATATCATTGCCATGTTCTCATGCCCTATTCAGCATGGTGATGTGGTGAATTCAGAACTGAAGGCAGCAGTATTTGGTTTTGAGAAACCTAAAGAGTTGGGGATTAACAGGTTGATTATTGAAGGGGACTCAAAAGTTGTTGTAAACTGACTGAAGAAAGAGGAAGGAGCAATCTGGAGATTAAGAAATGAATTCAGGCGTTTTAAGCAGGCTTCTAAAGATATGAAAATTCACCAGACACTTGGTCAAAATGGATTTGATACCATCTCAAAGAACCATTCAACCTAAAAGCTTAAGCTGTTAGGTGAGGTCCTTGAATAGGTTGATATTCTCTAACAGACATCATAAAGTTAAGAGTGTCTCATCGGGCATTGACTAAGGAGTAAGGATGAGCTCAAAGGAGTTCCAATAGATTCCATCCAGAGTGGGTGGTAAATA
>NW_010729090.1:6006263-6025582 GCF_000365185.1 Nelumbo nucifera
TTAGTGTCTTTGTATTTTCTGTTTTCCTTTCTTGAAGCTCTTTGTGACTCTTGGAAGATAAGTGTGTTTGTCTTCCACTTGTAAATTTTCTACTAATGAATTAATGAAAGTGTTATTGATCAAAAAAAAAAAAGAAAAAGATATGAAAATTCACATAAGATGGATTAGGGAATCAGCTAATAGCATAGCTGATGGTCTAGTTAAGCAAGGAGTTCAAAGGCAATCTATGTTCTGGGCTATATTATAGCTAGTGGGATATCCTTTGGGGCTTGTCTGTAACTAATGAATTTCTTTGTTGGGTTAAGCTTGGACCTGTATTGTAATTAATGTGGTTTATGTAGACTTTTTTTTTTGATAATTGTTTATGTAGACTTTTTGTCTACCCACAACTTCTTGTTGTACACATTCTGTTAATTTAATGAATCTTTTTGTGTTGCTGATAAAAAAAATGGGAACTGTGGTGCGGATCCCACTATGGGCATGATTCCCTGTTGTGATTCTTACTTCAGGTGCAAGTTCCAACTGCAATTCTGAGGTGTAATAGTGGAATCACAGGTATCTTGTAACTCCGGATCACAGTCCTGTTGCAAAGACAGATTCATAGGGATGCAAAGCCCAACAATATAGTGAGTATTCAAGCAGTGAATCCCAGGCTTACAGATTCACAAAGTTTAGCCTAGAATTACAAGAAATGATTGGCAAATGGAGAAAAACTGGAAGAAAATAAGAAGAAACAGAGAGCTCAGAGTACAAGAAATCCACTATGATTTGTTTGGAACCTTCATGATCATATATACTACCTTGTATTTGGTTTTCCTCAAGTTGTATATGATGTCAAAAGTTTCAGTAGTTTAATATATAAAACTCCTGCATGGAAGGACTTGTTTGGGTCATGTGCCAAGGGGCTTGAAGCTGAAATTTGTCTAGGAGCACAGAGGTCAGTGAGAAGAAAATGTGGAACTTTTTGGGCCCTAAACCATCATGCCAGATGGGAGATTCTAGGTCATTTAGACTTCTTTTGCCTTCTTGATGACCTGATTAATCTTCTGGCTTCTCCCAAATACATGTACATGCCACATGAAACATTCATTTACCAAAAAAAAGCCACATGAAATATTCCTAGGTGGTTCTTCTTCTTCTTCTTTTCAATGAATAACTTCAATTTTTACCAAAAAAATATTTATCATTTTGTTAATGAATAACCAAAAAAAGCCACCTACCCCGCCCCACAAATTACAACTTCTGCTTACATCACAGAATCCCTCAATTGTTCCCAATAAGGCCGGTTTCTGTTTACACCTTGTTTAGATAAGGCATCATCCAATTTGTTCTGACTGATGCACCCATTGGACATTCATGATTTTTGAGCTCCTTTATCTCCCCAATAATGCTCTCGTACTGCATGAAGCTCTACTATTGTTCATTTTTTTTGATCAATAACACAATTCATTAATTATCACAATAATTATAGAGAGGAAGACAAACTTTCTTATCTTCCAACTACATTATGAGCCCCAAGAGAAGAAACAAGAGAGAAATAGAGAATAGAAGAAGAATAAAATTAAATCACATCTGTGCCCAAAACATGACATCCTTGTTCACCCCTTGTTTAGCTAACCCATCAGCAAAAGAATTAGCTGATATTTTCACCCAGCTGATTTTAACTTCCATTTCTCGAACCAGCCATCTGAATTTCCTCTTCAGATTACTATAACTCCATAAACCACTCTCTTCTTTGTTCAACCACCCAACCACCACCTCCGAGTCTCCTTCAATTGTTTAGCAAAAAGCACCCAGTCAGTAAATTTTTGGGAACACATTTGCTACCTTGTCTAATTTTGCTATTGGTTGGAACTTGGGTTTTAGAAGGGCGCTTAGAGATCCTGAATTGGAACCCATTTCGGATTTGCTTAAGATCTTGGATGAGGTAGCCCTTGAGCCTTCCATTGGGGACTCTAGGGTATGGTCTCTTGTCCCTTTGGGTATCTTTTCTTGCTCCTTCTTTTTCAAAGCACTGACACAACTTAGTCCGGTTCCGGGGTCTTCTTTTCCAGTCTGCGAAATTTGGGGTAATCCAATCCCTCTTAGGGTAGGTGCTTTTTGCTAGGAAGCATTCCTAGAAAAGTGTTACACTTGTGACCTACTTCAAAAGAAAAGGCCTAATTGGTGTTTATCCCCGCACTGGTGCATCTTATGTAAGAAGAATGGTGAAAGTTGTTATAACTTGTTTGTTTCTTGCCCTTTTGTTTCAGATATTTGGTGTTGGTTTTTTTCTCTATTTGGTTGCAGGTGGACCTCCCCTTCTAGTGTGCAAAGCTTGTTTAGCTCCACACCATTAAGGGGTTTAAAAAAGAGAGGGAAAATATTGTGGAGTTGTGCTAGAGCTGTTGTTTGTTGGACGGTCTGTGAAGAAAGAAGTCAAAGAGTATTTCATGAAAAAGAAAAAAGGAAGCCATCATAGAACTTATATATGTTAGGGTGGCTCATTGGGTCAAGCCTTCGAAGCTCTTTGAAGATTATTTAGTAGGAGACATTAGAAAGTGGGAAGAAGTGGCTCGGTCATCTTCCATGTCCATTGCTCTTAGACCTGTTTGGACTCCACCAGGTTCGGGTTTCATCAAATTGAACTTCGATGGTAGCAGTGAAGGAAATCCAGGCCATTTAGGTATAGGTGGTATCTTCAGGGATGAGGAAGGTTGAATCATTGCTATGTTCTCAGGACCTATAGGCTGGGGGGACTCACTGAGAGCTGGAATCTTGGCAGCTATAGAAGGATTTAAGAGAGCTAAGCAGCTGAATATTAGTAAGTTGTTGGTGGAAGGTGACTCTCAGTTGACTATTAGATGGTTGCAAAAGGAAGTGTCCAGCTTGTGGAAGTTCTCTAATGAAAGAAAGAAAATTATTCGGTTAACTCAGAATATGATTGTAAGGGTTCAATGGGCCAAGAGGGGTACTAACTCCATGGCTGATAACTTGGCTAAACAGGGTGTGGGAAGAACAAATCTCTTTTGGGCTATATTGTAACATGTGTTTTCAGTTTTGTTAGGGAGGGTTAAGACTTTTTACTCCTCCCTTCTGGTTGTAATTTCTATATCTCTTCTAATAAAATTACTGTTATTGATAAAAAAAATATTAATCTCCATAGCTTTCTGGACACCTTCCATAACTGTGTGGATCTTAGCTCTGAGAGAGTCGCCCACTCCAATTGGGCCTGAGAACATGGCAGAAACGACCCCATTCTCATCCCTGAAGACACTCCCAATCCCTGATTGTCCGGAGTTCCCTATGCTACTTCCATCAAAGTTTAGTTTTATGAAGCCTGCAGGTGGGGGAGTCTAAGACACACTCACCCCAACTTTAGTTTGGGTACATCTAGCAATCTCACCCCACTTCCTCAGCATATCATCCACTGTAAATTCTATGAAAAGCTCTAGGGACTTCATCCACTAAATAACTCTTATGTGGATCAGGGTCCTCAACTCTTCAGAGAAGATTCTGGAATTTCTTTTTTCCCACAAAGACCAGCATTCTGCTGCCCTCAGTCTTCTCCACATAGTCCTTCCCCTTTTCATACGCCACCTAAAAAAAGAAGGATAAAAAAGGCCTTGCAAATTTGAAGGAGGAATCCAGGTACACCAAAAAGAGAGCAAGCCCACTCCCAAATAGACTTTGCAAAATGGCAGGACACCAAAAGATGAAAACCAGTCTCCCCATCAGCTTTACAAAGAACACACCAATGAGGGGACAAACAAGTATTGGGTCTCTTCTTTTGGAGCAGATCACCAGTGGCCATGTCTCTGACCAGATTGCATTTCCTACCTGAGTCACCTTCAATACTTGGATTCCTGAGATTGAAATTTCTTGCAAGCCTTAAGCTTTGAAGTGCTTTGGTCACTTCAGCCCTAGTTGAGTCTTCTTGCCTTCAGGGCCCAAGAACAGAGCAAGTATCAAGTCAGTGTCATCTCTAGAAATGTCTCCTATACCTGATGAGCTTGGGTTGCCAATACTTAATTCAATGATTTGGCTACTGAATCTCTCCTGTACATATACTTAGGAAAGTGCTATCCGTTCCTTTTTCTGCTCTACCCATATTCTTCCACTGTTTAGTATTTTTATTGGCCAAAACACTCCTCTTATCTCATTCAAGTAATGTGCTGTAGGAAGAGAGGTAAACACCATGTGCTGATATGAAAAGTGTTATCTCTATCAGAAGAGAAGTTGAGCTGCTTCTGATCATCTTTTATGCACGATCTGGTTTCTGGCTTAACGAATTCTGCTTTTTTTTTCGTTGTTCATAGTGGAGGCTTTTGAGCTTTGATCAATTTTACACCATTATCCTCATTATTTGGCTACAGTCTGATTGCAGTTAAATCACTTGGCCTAAATGGAAGATAATGTATGTGTATTTCTTGGAGATTTGGAGATATAGTTAGCTTTGTGAAGCAACCTATTTGTCAGTTTAACTCAAGGTTCAAATTATCAACTTGCATGGTACCAAAAAATTATGTATTGTGCATATTGATTGGTTGATACTCTTTTTTTTGCGAGTTTGTTATTTAAAAATGGTCTAGCTAGGCAAGGGGTGAACAGAAACTCTATGTTTTGGGCTGTGTTGTAATTGCTTTTTAATTTGGGTGTACCTTGGTTGTTTCTGGGAGTTAAGATTGTTTAGCTCCCTTGCTTTGTAACTTTTTATTCCATAGCTAAGAAGGCATCACTTTCTTGCTGGAGTCCACCTAATGGCTTTATTAAACTGAACTTTGATGGCAGCAGTATGGGTAATACAGGTCCATCTGGAATAGGGGGAGCAATAAGAGATGAACATGGGAATCTGTTAGCTATGTTTTCAGGACCAATTGGGGAAGGAGACTCCTTGAGGGCCGAGATTCTTGCAGCCCTTGAAGGGGTACGAAGAGCCAAGGAGCTGTAAGCTGATCATTGAAGGAGATTCTGAAGTGGTGGTGAACTGGTTAAAAGAGAAAATTTAAGTGGCTGGCTAAGGATGTTGAAATTCAGTACAAATGGGTTAAGAGAAGTGCGAACTCACTGGCAGATGGTTTAGCTAGGCAAGGGGTTAATAGGAACTCTTTGTTTTGGGCTTTATTGTAATTGTATTTGCTGCTCATAGACTGTTATAGGGAGCTAAGATTGTTTAGCCCCCTCGCTTTGTAATTCTTCTTAATATTAATTAATACATTTCACAGTTATTGATAAAAAAAATCACTGTTATCGATAAAAAAAGGGTTTATTCAGTTGAAACTGTTAATATCCCCTAACTGTTAATATTTTGGGTTTTGGTGACCTTGGAAACCGATACAATACACATGATACAATGTGATACACATCAGTACTTTAAACCCTGGTTTAACCCTGCACTTTCCATCTCTTAGTGCAGTTTGTGACCTTAGAGAGGTCAGTTCCAGGAACTTATTCAGAAGGGGCTTAGTCTGCTGGGCCATCATATTAGCAATTCTGCCCTGTTCTTGACAATCCTGATCTCCCGACTCCATTTTTAACTGGGTATGGCTTCTTTTTTTCTAGATGCCACATAGAGGTTCACAGAAATGGGTCAAAATTTTTTGGTGCACTCGGAAAGTGATAGTATTAGTGCTCCAAAAAAGAATATCCATATAATTAGTACAACCAACAGTTATAGAAATGAGCCGTTATAGCTCTCCCCTGTTGGTTTCCTTTTATATATATATATTTTTTCTGAATTGGTTGTTGTGTTATCACCTTTTATAGTTTGAATTACAGCCTTGGTTTATACTGGTTCATTCCATTTGAAACACTCTCAAATTTTGGGGGTTCTCGTCATACTTTATTAATAAAATTCCAGATTTCTGTTGCTGATAAGAAAAGGAAAACAAACACAAAATTATTTCATGTTGTGTTGAAACAAACACAGCATCTTTTTTTGTGGATGCGGATGACTAAGCTTGAGAATGCCATTTCATTAAAGGTGTGACTTGTCAGTTGATTGAACCGTAGTCTTGAGTGATTTTGATTGTGTGGGTTTCTCTATAAAGTGTAAATAATTGACCAAAATATGTTATAAACAGGCATTCCCATTAGTGAAAGAGTCTCACGTAGCCCATAAAACTTGATTGGTGCATCATGAATCATGAGGCACCATTTTCTACATACATTTGTGTGAATGGTTGTTTTCTATATATTCTTTGTCCGTTTGTCAACTGTTATTTATTTTGTTTTACATTTCTATGTATTTCTTTCTTCTATTCTACATGCTTGAGCAAGTATCTACTTTGTCATCTCCAAAGTGAACATAAAATCCCATGATTCTGAAGTGCAGGCACAGTAACTGTTAATTCAATTTTTAGGGTCGTCATGATGCCAATTACATCTCTGTGCCTCAGTATACTTGGTTTTATGTCATTCATCCTTCCATTGGATTATTCTTGTTTTCCAATGCATCTTTGCAAGTCAGATGCTGGATTACCGAGTTTTAGGTGGGTTACAAGAAGAGATTGTTATGTGCCATATCCATGCCAGTTTCTCATTGGATAGGAGGAAATAGTACTAGTAGACAGTAGTACTGGACTTTTTTTTTTTATTTTCCATTTATAGGAATTCCCATGCTGCTGCTAACCTTAACCTATATTCATTCATTAGATTCTAAAAGTGATGTTTTTTTTTCAAATTTCCATATGCTCAACAGGGAAGAAATGATAGCTGGAATGGCTAGGAAAAGCTTCATGGTGGGAGTGTAACTAGCCAGATGGCTCGTGCAAAAGATTTCGACCTTCTAAATCTCGACTGCAAACTACACACATCATCAGGCAGATACTTTCTGTTATTTTGAGTTTTGACCCATTTGAGACGGTATGCCCATTTCATTTCTACGCTCACAGGGGGCACACTTGTACATGATCGTATATTTAGAACCTTGTTTGGCTCTCAGGTGCAACTTAGCTTGTGTAACTCTACTTTCATGTCTAGTTTCGAAATTCATAAATTTCAAGATTTAAGACACCAAAGCTGTGGGTATTTATTCCATAAAGGGCTAATGATGCTTCGAGCAGTTGATCTCATTCAATAGTTCAGTATGAGAAAGCAAGTATTTGTGTGAAAAAAGCAAGACTTGTATTTGAAGTGTCATCGTTTACCAGCCAGATTCTGCATTGTTTATATAATATATAATATATACAACGTGCTTTTAATTTTCCTGGTTATTCAAATATGGAGCTTGTCTCCCGATTTTTCCTTTGGAAGGCAATGCAACTACACCCATCATGTAAGCTCTACACGCCTCTAGTTCAAAGTATCGATACATATCATGCTGATGGCTTCTCGATATGCCTCTTCAGGGGTTCTATTGGGTCAGTTACTGGTTCAGAGGATGGTCGGGCCTTAAACCTATCCCTCTGAACCGGTTTCGAAAAAGAATAAGTAAAACCTAAAAAAAAGTACCGATACTGTCGATACTTTGAACCTTGGCCTCTAGCACAGCGTGGCACAGCCAGATAAATGGCTTTCAGTATCACTGTTCTGGAGGTTCGATTGTACATCTGTACTTGCTCTTGTTGCTCGCTGTGAAGCATTGGTTCACTCTTATCAACTATTGAAATTTGAAATGAGATACCAATCTAATGGCTTCCACGATTTATCATCTCATAGAAAGGTTAGACCCTTGGATAATTTTGGGAGGAGTACTAGTACAAACATATAAATTGCAAAACCTTCTATTTTATATTTTTAAACCTGTGTTTGTATTTTACATATTTCTAGTTCTAGTTTTCTACTATCCATAAGCGTTATGTATGCCTAGTTTTGAGAGGTATCCTCCCAAGTCAAAACCAGTGTTTTAAAAGGCATTGGAGGTGTACGCTTGAAGGCGCGCCTCTAGATGAGGTGCTCTAAAAACGCCTTGAGGCGTATGCTAGAGGTGTGCTAGAGGTGTGCTAGAGGTGTACGCTTGAAGGCGCGCCTCTTGTGCTTTTTTCACGAGGAATATGCCTTTTGCGCTTTTTTCATGAGGTGTGCTAGAGGTGTACGACTGTACATCACAGAAAAAAAGAAAAAAGAAAAAAAAAGGAAAGGAAAGGGAAGGGAAAGAAAAAGAAAGAAAAGGAAAGGGAAAAGAAAGGGAAGGGAAAGAAAAAGAAAGAGAAGAAAAAAAAAGAAAAAGAAAGAAAAAGAAAGGAAAGGGAAGGGAAGAAAAGATAAGGGGGAAAGAAAGTGGTTTGCCCCAGACCCCCTCACCTCCTGCCCCTTCGACAAGACCCCCCCTTTTAATTAATGTTATGCATCTTTATCATTTTTAATGTAAAAGATTTTTATTAAAAATAAAAAAAAATGAGATTCCCCCTTCCTTTTCATCCTCCTCCTAACCCCCTCCCCTTCAAGGAGGCTCTTGCATTCTGAACTATGCCTCACACTTCTAGGTAGTGGAACGCCTCGCATCACGCCTTTGCGTTTTAAAACATTAGTTCCAACTACACCAGAGGTAGATTCTTTGTCAAGCAATCAGCTAGCTGATTATCAAACTTCACAAGAGGTAGACCTTTTGCAAAGCTACAGACTTGCCTCTAGATCAAGCAAATGATTATGGGTATTTTGGTTTCAAGGGTAGAGAAGAACAAAGGGGTATTATGGAAATCTCTTAGAAACCATTTTGTGTTTTAGCAGACAATGCCAAACAAGGGGTAATTTAGATTAGCTGAACGCAATGGTTGTTCAATGGGCTGTGGAATCAATGATAATGTTCCATGCCAGTAATAATTCATAGGCCCCACTGTAAAATGGTAGCTACTTGCCTTCCATACAAGGTCTAAAAACAGTGAATTTTGGAGAAGAATGGCCAATGCATGAGGAAAGCTAACATGGGGATTGAGGAAAAATCAAATGAGTCCATAAATAGCGCATATAAAACATTATGCCGGACCAACCTATCAACAATACTAAAGCTCTGACTAAAATTAATACATAACGGTGTGGAATATACAAGCATCGCTCAAAGGAACAAAAATCTTTTCATCACAACCAGAAGTTGCCGTTTGTTTCTGGGCCAGACATGTCCAAGAGATGGTGACTAACTGATTGAATGAGAATGGTCCAGATTGATGAGTAAGCAAGCCATTGCTAGATAGAATTGAAAGAGCTTAGCATCCTCTTCCTTGAGGCCTCCTGCACAACTTCCTGATAAAAATATTCATGATTTGTAATCAGCAAAGATGTCTTGCCCTCATGGACGTTACAACAATCATTATAAAGAAATTGTATCCCCTTCAAGTAAGAAAACTCATATAAAGTTTTCACAGCGTTCTTTCATTCCTCCCCCCTCTTCTACTTACAGCCTCACATAGCCGGCATGGCAATGTGTCGAGGCTTGCTGCACGGGTCTTCCCATAGCTTCCCAATACACCACACCTCCTCCATGCATGGTACTCTGCATAAGCAACCGGGTCATTTGCAAGGGCTTTCACGTAGGAAGCTAGTTTCTCCATGGAGCTAAATTTAGTCCCATCTATTATTGAATGAGGGGGGACAAAGTCCAACACATTTGATGCACCAAAATAGATTGGAACAGCACCTGCATCTAGGGCATAAAATAGTTTCTCGGTCACATAGCTTTCTGTAACAGTGTTCTCAATTGCAAGTACGAACTTGTAGTGTGACATTGCACAGTGAAGATGATCCCACCACTTGGGAGGTGAGTTAGCATTGGCACATTCTGGATAGAAATCAAGCGCCTTATCTAGGCCCCCAACATTGTTCAAGCACTTGCCAAAGGAGTGGTAAGGTAGGAATTTAAGGAGACTCATGGCCAGTTGGTTTCTATGAGAAAGGCACCTTGAGGAAGACCAGTAAACAAGCGTATCCTGAAGACATATAGCGTGATTAAATTACAAATATTTTATCCCTAGTCCTCTAATTAATAAGGATGTAAATGTATTAAGTACTTACATTCCGCTTAGATGAGGATAGGTGATAATTTCGACTGTTATGGAAGAGGGTGCCAGCATAAGTTGATTGGACATCATCTTTAGCATGATAACCAATGAAAATATCCTCCAGGCCTGATCGTCTCCTGCCTGCCTCAAGATCCATGTAAACACGAAGCGGGTCACCTTTGCGCCTCTGGAAAATATATGCACAAATTCCAATGACATGAGCAAGCAAGAAAATTATAGAAATTAGATGTATTATGTTGTTGTCAGGAAGAGATAAGCATATTTAAGTCACCATTATAAGACTACAAAACTCTCCACTTGAGATGACAAAGTACTGAGTTGATGTGAAAAAAGATAATACAAGTACTGGAATAAATGTGAAAGACGACAAGAGCAATGACCACCAAATAACTACATTTAACTGCTCAAGTGTTGTAGGCTATGAGATCAAAGAGAAGAAATAAAAGATAAAAGTAGATCTCAGTTTCATTCCAACATTTTATGTCAATAAACCTTATCTGTGCCACATGGAGGGAGAACTTAGTTGATTTGAACCCTCTCCATGGTCATGAATTCAATCTCCCAGTCCATGTCAGTCCATGTAGGACCATCTGATTTGGGTCTCTTCTCCATGTGAGATAACCTAATTTTGCCATGTCCTACATGCAGCTTTAACGACCAAGACCAATTAAGGAAGTTGCTAGCATTTAACAGTTGTAATATGGAAATTCATACTATCCCCAGATCCCAAGTAATACCAGATGCTATTTTCACCTCCAGACTAGAAACCATCTCATACATATAAGTGACTTTAGGAAACCTAACCATTTTGAAAATCCACATGAGAGAAAAACTAGTACAAACACAGCCACCATACTACAAAAAGGAATATGTGATCCTTCAAAACACTCCAAACATTTGAAAAACATGAAAATATCCCAAACAGATATTGGCTTTCCTAACATCTAGAATATTGGAGCACTCAATAAGGGCTGGGCACTTAATTAATAGGAGAGAAATCTTCATTGGGCACTAAGAACATTATGGAATCACATGAGACCACTAATAGTTGTTTCAGAAATATCAGGTGACTAGAACTATGGAAGCTATTGATGGGAATCAACTTAATGCTTATCAAAAGAGAACCAAAGCTGTTCCTATGCTTATTTGGCATCATAGCGATGATGTGGCACCCATATGGGAGCTGGGTTAGCAGTGAATCAACTTGGGAAGATCCTAGAGTCTTCAATCTACCTTAAGATGCTCTTTGTGTGGTTGAGGTTGCTGTGGACAAGACTTATTTGACTTTCTTAAATTTCTGGACAGTAAGGGTATTTTTGTAATTTTGCATATTCAAGGGTTATGTTTGGGGACAGGTTTTAGTCTAGTAATTTCCCTTTGCTTGGCTTTATATTTTTAATTGTGTGGGGGCAGGTTTAGTCTAATCGACCTTTTTGTAAGTGGCTTGTTGGGCAAGCTAACTTGGGGGAGTAGATTTCTTCCTTTGGAAGCTTCTTTCTTATTAAGCTTGTAAGGCTCATTTGGAGGACAGTTTTTGCTAATGAACAAAGAAAGTTTCTCTACAGAATTTGGTGTGATTGCCTAGGTTTTCATCTTATTCCCATCTCCTCTTCTCTTTCTTTTGTTAGCTCTTTTTTTCTGTGCTACACATCTAGCAAGTTAAATTGCAAGAAGAATAGTGCTGAACCACAAAGATCCTGCATCATCTATCCACTCCAAAATTCTTCATATTTGAACCATAGCAGCCAACCTCCTCAAAATCTCCATAGAACTCTCTCTCTCTCTCTCTCTCTCTCTCTATATATATATATATATATATATATATATATATATATAATATTTGCTTCATGGGAGGGAGCCTGTCCTCCATACCCATAATCCCCCAACCCTGGTGGCATGACTTAGCAATAATTTTAATGATTTTCTTAGAAAAAATACTCAAAAGATGTTCCAACAATCCCCATAATATTTCATATCCACATCAAAATTATTATAAACCACCCTAATTAATATCAAGGCCCGACCTTCTGACATCATCCGACAGCAATGATGATGTTAGCAATCGATTGTATGCATAATGATCAACAAAGTGCCCTAGTCACTCCTTTGTCAATTAGGTTCAAAGAATCAAGTAATTTGGAGCAAGAAAAATAGAGAAGAGAAAAGAGGAGAAAAAAGGTGAAAAGAAGAATTAGAGGCCAAAAAAGCTCATAATTTTTCATGGGAGGGTGGGCCTTGGCACAATGATCTATTGCAACCTGGGTGACCAGGGTTCAAATCTTGGAAACAGCCTCTCTGTGTATCTGCAGGGGTAAGGCTGGCTTACATCTGTTCCTCCCCAGACTGGCAGGAGCCTCTTGTACTGGGCTGCTCTTTTAATTTTTCATGGTTTAAAATGTCGTGTCAATGGAAATATCAGTCATCCAAATATGGAAACATGATGGAAATGTTGTAATGGGAATATTGTAAAAGTTATAGACACGGTGGAAACATGCAAACATATAGAATGCTATTTTATGTAATGATAAAAGAAGCATAGATAGACCCTTTTAAATTATTATTTTGTCCCAAATCATCAAACAAAGCTAAGAAACTCCCTTTTAAATTATTATTTTGTCCCAAATCATCAAACAAAGCTAAGAAACTAAGGTTAATAAGTAAAATAATATGCTACTATGTTGTACTGTAAATATTAAGAGTCAAAAACTACTAGAAAGAGTGAGTTCAAGCAAGTTAAACTCATGGAATGTGCAAATGGATCTAATAGATTGACCGAATTTATACAAAGTGGCAACTTAAAAACTAATTATTTTGAACTTGTACATGTATAACAATGCATATAAATATCAAAATATTAAATTTATCACTCATAAACTCTACATAATTGTATATGATATCTTTGTATGTAGACATAATTATACTAAATATATATAAAATAATAATTTTCACCACACATTTTAATCAAATCGGTTGGGGGTTAAATCTGCATCTGATCCAATTATTAATCGGATGCAACTTTATATTATAATACTATCTCCTGCACACCACATAGCACCAATAGTTTTCATTGGGGAATATATCGATTATGGTAATATTTCTTGTCAATACCCATGGAAATGGAAATATTAAGAAATATATAGACATTTAAACCATGCAGTTATTTTATTAGGTTTTATAATAATGACTAAATTACAAATATGACCCTGACTACAAAATTACTAAATTACCCTCACAATACATAATACACATAACCTAGTACAATATGATCAGACCAAGCACATTAAGGTGAACAGTGTTTTAAAAGCGAGAGGTGCAAGAAAAGTACAAGGGCCTTTTAGTTCCAAAGTGCAAGGCACATGCCTAGACATGCAAAAGACGCATTGAGCTTTTGCATGAAGATCTGAGCAGCGCGAAGCACGTTTGGCAGACACGCATCTTTCCGTGTCTTTCCGCGTGAGATTAAAACGCAAAAGACATGAGAAGCTTCATTTGGAGCTTCCCGAAATCAGCCCAAAATGGGCTTCTTGCGTCTTTTCGGCGTTCCGTCTTTTGGTGACTACATCTTCTGCGCGCCAAACGGAAATAGACCGGAAATCAGTCTTCCTGGCATGTAAACAGCCGAAAGACCGTGCGGAAAGACACACCAAACGGGCCCAAAATAAGGCATTAGGCACCTTAGTGCCACTTCACTATCAGCTTTCACTGCTACACTGAAGTCCTCAGGAATCTTCGTTTTCTCCACTTTAAGCTCTGGCCACTCTGTCAGACTGTCACCACAAACATTGCATCAAATGTGATGATGTTAACTGGATAAGGTGACAAACCAGCCCATCACACTTTAATCCAAATACATTCTATGGACCAAACATAAGCCAAGGATTTATCAATCTCCAGAATAGCCCATGCACATATCTCTAATTCACAAAATAACCTCCTTGCTCCACTAATGTAATGGAAGGCCTTATATGCAGATCCCGATAAAACCTGGGATGTCCTCCACCTTGGATCAGGTTACCAGCTCCTCAGACTAGGGTTATAGATAAAGTAGAGCTCCCTAGAAGCTTCTAACACCCATGTTTAGCATCCTCTTGGCCTCCAAGAGAGATGGGAGGATGAGTAGCCAGAGTTTCTCATCAAACTTCCTGACTCTCACTCCTCACAAGATGTTCATCTAGAGAATACATGAGCTGATCTCTTGTTTGGGAGTATCTTTTTATCATGTATCCTATGTACTATATCATTGTACATTGTTCTATTTGTTATTTTGTTATTTCTTGTAATTTGAGAAGGGCATATTTGTCCTTTCTCATCTTTTGTATCTCATTAGCATATAATACATCTTGCTTGGGTGTGTGAGACATAAGACACACTCTTCAAATCTGTCTTCTTTTCTCTGGTATGAACCCTAGTTATCATGGTATCAGAGAAGGTATCTTACATCAACTTTTGATTCAAGTTCAAAAGATTAACATTGAAGCTTTCTATCCCTGTTATTGAAGAGTAACTTGAGGACTGTTTAAAGGCTGTTCTAATCAGTACGAACTCAGCACTGTTTTTCTAGATTTTGAGTCACCATAGGCTCTTGCACTTACCCATTCACTTGGGTTGAAGTTTGGACTTGTTTTGAAGGGTTTTGATCCCTTTCCTGTCATTGATAGGATTGAAACTTACCTATTCTAGACTGTTACATCTTGCAACTATTATTCTGAAGTTTTTTTCTTTAAGGTTTTGATCCTTCTCTTTTGCCCTGGTCTTTTTATCCCCCATATTATTGGATTGGTAGCTGGACCAGTTGTTTTCAAGGGTTTTGATCCATCTTTCTGTCCTTTTCGAACCTGTACTTTCCATCTTTGTACTGCTACTCAATTCTGTAGTATTTTGGGAGTTGTTTCCTGGTGAAGGCTGATTTATTTGGTGCTGTACCTCTTCATCCGTCTGTTATTTACATCATAAAATCTGAATTTGGTTGGATTTCGGCAAGCTTTCCTTTTATTACTTGCTTTAATACCAGTTTTCTTGCCTCGGAGTGTGTAGTCTTGGTGTTTTCATTGCTGGAATGGCCTCGGACAGAAGAGATATTCTTGTCATAAGATTTAATGGAAGTAATTATTCACTATGGAAGTCCACTTTCACTTTTTATGCTGAAGGGCAGGGTCTTTGGGGTCATATTGATGATTCGTCACCCAAATCCAATGAATTTGATAGCAAGGGGGTTAAACAATGGAAGACTAGTGATGCCAAAATTGTTTCCTGATTCTTGGATCAATTAAGACTGATATTGCTATTCCAATGAGGGTCCTGAAGATAACAAAGGAGATGTTTGAGTACATGGAGAAGGTTTATCGATAATCTAATCTTTCCAGACAGTATGAGATAGAGACCGAAATATTCTCCTATAGCCAAGGGGAGAAGAAAATTCAGGTGTATTATGCAGGTTTTGTGAATTTGTGGACAGAGTGTGAACTGATACATATGGGTGAATCTTTGACAGCATTTGTGTCAAGGCTATGGAAGAACATTTTGACTAAAGAAAGATATGCATTTCTTGATGCACTTGCGACCGGAATATGAGGTGATCAAATAAAATATTTTGAGTAGAGATACTACTCCATGCCTAGATGTGATTTTGGAAGAACTTCTAAGGGGGGAGACAAGACTTGTAACTCAGTCAGCTATTAGCAGGCAGCAAAATTTGGGGAGCAGAACCAGGTTTTCTGGCAAATAGGTCCAAGCCTAAAAAGGATCTATCCAAGGTGCAGTGCTATGAATGTAAGGAGCATGGTCATGTGGTTTCTCATTGTAGAAAGAAAAATTCATTTACCTACTACAAGCAAAAGGGACACATAATAAGTGTACTACACGTCCACCCCTAAGGGAAGTACGTCTGGTTACTCAAAGGGACAACATAAGGCTTTTCAAACTAGTATTGAGAATTCAGTTGGTGGTGGTACAATTTCCTCTTCTGGTATCCTTAATGAGAAGAAGGTATGACAATTAGTTTCTACCGCTATTTATTCTGTGTTTTCAGCCATTGGACTGTTTGGTGAGTCTTCTCTTTATTGTTCTTCACCCAATCATGTTTGGACAATTGATTTTGGTGCCCCTAAGCACATGGCAGAGGCACATTCTGGTTACTATCTTAAACTCCAGTCCCTTAATAAACATATCATTACAGACATGGCAGGGCTGTGGAAGGAGGCACGTATGGAAGGAGATGAAAAGGAGGAAGAAGAAGGTCTACGTGGACCTATGAGATTGTCTAATTCAAATGGGAAGGAATGTTTCACTAAAAAGGGCCAACAAAGTATGGGAAGCCAAAAGGTTTTGGGACAGATAGAAGGTCAAACCCGTAGAAAGCAAGAAAACACTATGACAACTGGCCGATCTTATGCGCAGAAGGTTTCAGAGGAAAAAGACAAAAATTTACCAGTGGTTAAAGGGAGAGGGTTGAACCAGCAACCTCAGACTGAGTCAAAAGGGAGGGCTGCTGGTTTGACTGTTAAACCAGGGGGGCGTGACATTTTAAGAGGTCACGTGGGAGGAAAGCAATTAGGAAGTGGGCCCAGTCGAGTGGATCCCATTCCTGGTGGGCCGGAGAAGGCAGCCCAAGTAAAGTCCTTAAAGTCGGGTGCTGTTGCGAAAAGATTCGAGCCCAAGGCCCAATACAGGAAAGATGGGCCAAGGGACATCTTATGTCATCACGTGATTGGGAGGAGGGATGAGCTGATAGACGAGGTTAAGCGTCTATCTTCTTCTACCTTGAATCCCTCCCTTCGGTCGAATGTCTCAGGCGCAAAATCTCAAGCTTCTCAGTTGCGAGACTCTTTACAGTGGGTCCCTTCCAACTTGGCGAACCGTCTGTCACCTGAGAGGTGCAACCCAAGATGTCTGAAACATAATGACTTGAACAGTACAGAGTTCGAAGATTGGTCGAGTGAACAAATTAGCAGTGACGATTCTGATAGAGATGAAACCGTAAGTCTGGGAAGTCTGACTCCGAAAAGCAACGAGTTACTTGAAATAGAAAGTCTGCATACAGAGCTGTTGTTTTTAGAGGAAGAGTCCGAAGCTGTAGGTTGCGGGAAGGCTAGAATTGGGGAAGAAAATGGCCCTAAAGCTGTGAAAGCTCCTGTCGACTCCGCCGAGGGAGCTGACCCTGAGTCTAATGAATCACAGGATGTTGGTGGAGTGGGACAAGAATCATCCGTGAGGGTGGATGTGGGTAATCCAGTTTCGGAAATACAGAGAAAGGAATTCCAAGTGGGTAGGTTGTCAGGAAGTGATACCATTACTACGTATACTTCACAACATTGTCCAGAAAGGGGAAAAGCCTTAAAACCAACTGCCGCCTGTCAGCAACTTAATCGCAAGAAAAAAAAAACCTTGATTTTGTTGAAAGGTAGACGATAGAGTACTAGCACAAACAAGGTTGGGGCTTCAGATTCTCTCCTTTATGTAGAAATGCCTAAGATCAACTTTATTTACCCTTTCTTTCATGCTTTTTCAATAATATTTACTAACTAAAAATGACAATTATATAAGTTTCCATGTGGCTATAAAAAAGATATATAATCATCATCATTATAGCCTTACCCCAACCATATGGGGTTGGCTACATGAATCCTGTTTCACTGTTCTGTTCTGTTTAATGCTAATATCCATTGTTAAATTATGAGCACTTTAATCATTTCTTACTACTTCAATCCATGTCCTTTTTAGTCTGCCCCTAACCCTTCTAGGCTTCTAGTCCCTTCAACTTGTAACTGATCATTTTTTTTTTTTTTTCTTACGGGTGCCACAGGTGGTCTTCTATGCATGCAACTGAACCATAGTCTACTTTCTCTCATTTCATCACCTATTGGCTCAAGGCAGATTTCTGACTTGCTCCAAGCTATAAGCCTTTCAAAACAATGGTTGTTGTGCTGCATACTTTCTTTAGAGAGTTTTTTGAATGCAAAATAAAAATTATTATTATAAAAAGAAGATTACAAGAAAGGAAGATGACCAGCAGTCACCCAAGAGAAGAAAAGAAACAACCTTCACCCCCTAAAAACCAATCTCCAAACCTCCTCAACTCGAATAATCCAAACCAGATCCCCAAAAAGACAAAAACACCAAGACCAGAATGAAAACAGAACCAACCAACCACAGATTAAACATCCACAATAACAACTTCAAACTAGACTCAAACACCACTCCACCCAAACACATGAATTCATCCTCACTGGACCTTCAAGCTAACAAGCAAAACTCACACTGATGAACACAGGACACCAACTTAGCACCACTCAAAAATTTAACCAATTTATTCATCTTCTTCAGAGGCAAGAACAGAAAACCCCAATGTCTCTTAAAATTCTTTGGTTTCTTCACCTTTTTATTAGGTCCAACCTCAAACAGCCCTCCTTTCAACATTGCAAAAACTGTAGAAAACTGAGTCACTCTATGTTCTTTACGGCTTCTAAATTGTCTTACAGTGTTAGGAAGCTTCTTACAGTCCTTCAGATCATTAAATCTATAATTGATCCTCTCCCAACTCCAATACCACATTCTTCTCAAAAGCCACCTCATCACCCTCTCCATTATCCTCCCCTTTTGATTCGACTGATCTCAGGAAATCATGAGCCTCATTTACTCTCTAACTTAAAATCCTCTGCCTCGTGATTCTTTTTTCTTTTTCCTTAGCCTCATAGTTGTCAAGGTGACGCCTAGGCGGGTGCCTAGGCGACAAGGCGCCCTTGGAGGCTCGCCTCGCCCAGTCGCCAAGCAGTTTTGCATACTGTGTAATAAAATAGACATTAGTAAAGAAAAATATTCATTTTTTTTTTTGTGTTTATAAACTAATTTCTTTTTATTATTTTCTTATTTGTTAGGGTTTAATCAACACAAACATTGCTAACTGCTGTATTGAACCCTCAATGACTTCAAAATCTAAACCAATAAGTAAGGGAAGAACTTAAAATTTTGTCTAATCAACACATTTCTTCTTCTTCTTCTTCCACCTTTTCTTCTTCTAGACTTAAACATGAAGTTTATAATTTTCTTATGAAAATTATTTTTTGAGAAAAGTTAACAATTTTATTGAAGAAAGGAGAGGCACACAAGAGTGTGTACAAATACAAGAGAGGGGTGAGTCCCTTGAGAATTACACAGGAGGGCAGGAATCACAGTACAGAGACTCTAGAATAACTCCTAATTTTGCTACACCATCTGCCATTACATTTAGTTCCCTTGGGATCTAGGTTAGAGAAACATTCAAAGGAGCCAGGAGGTCCCTTGCCTCTGATAGGAAGTGACTAAGTCTCCAAGGTCCAGTTTCCTGTTGCTCCAACCATCTTATAGTATTGGCTGAGTCACCTTCAATTGAGAAGCTTTGGATACCCA
>NW_010729090.1:6026382-6098476 GCF_000365185.1 Nelumbo nucifera
ACGAGAACTCACCTCCAGGGTGGGGTTTCCAGACTCGGGAATCTTGGGAATTTGGGGAGATGTAGGCTTCACTAAGAGAAAGAAGGAGTTCAGTTAGCTCACTGATCTCCGGATCCCTTAAGGGTCTTCTGAAGTTCAGGTTTAGGTTTCTTTCATTGCTGGATATGGGAAGGCACTGGGAGATGGTTGCACCCTTATTTATGGTAAGGTTGTAGAGCCTGGGACACAGATCTGCTAATGTTGAGTTGCTCCACCACAAATCCGTCCAGAATTTTATTCTATTACCATTACCTACCTTGTATCTAATGAAAGAAAAAAAGAGGTTGTGAATAGCAGAAATACCTTTCCAGGGATTAGAGAGAGCTGATCAGTTTGATCGGAGGTTGCAGTCCCAACCATTTGCATTTAACCCATACTTGCTGGTGATGATAGTTGCCCAGAGAGAATTTGGTTCCATGGGGAATCTCCACAGCCATTTTCCAAGAAGGGCATTGTTTTTCTCTTTTAAATGCCCGATTCCTAATCCTCCAGCCTCTTTTGGTTTACAGACCTGATTCCAATTAACTAGATGCCCTTTCTTGACACCTCCACCTTCCCAAAGGAAATCTCTTTGGATTTTCTGGATATGTGATCTGATTCTTGCAGGGATCTGAAAAACTGATAGGCTTATGAAAATTATGGATAGTTATTAAAGAAGGTTATGGAACCTAGGGAACTGGATATGTGATTTTTACTTAAAAAAATCCATCGCCGAGGCGGGCACCTAGGCGACTAGGCGACAAGGCGCCCCCCTGTCGCCTAGCCTCGCCTTGGCGCCTTGAAAATTATGCTTAGCCTTCTCCTCCAACTCTTTAAATACCTTCCTAGCAAATTCTTCACCCCAGGAAAAAAGACCCAATGTTTCGCTTGCCTCCACCTCAGTATTAACAACTTCCTTGATATAAATCAACTTATTAGCTGTGTGTGTTTCATCTAAAATCATCTCATCCAACTGATCATCCCCTTCCTTGGAAATTCAGAATCAACCTCAAGGGATTTTCATACATGTATTATTCTTCTAGCATATTCATTTGTTCAGACATGCATTATCAATAGTAATCTCAGCCAAACATCTAATACTTGTTCAACCTAGTTACCAAGTTATGTTCGTAAGGATGGCAAGGCAATATCTTAAAACAAAAGGCTATTACCAAATTTTCCACTCTTTCTTGGTAATTCAGAATGTTCCCTAGAAACAGGATATGCACGGAAGCTAATGACTGGTTAATGATAGGATGAAATGAGATGGACATGTCAAGTTCAAGGTCCCAGAGAAAGTTGAATTTCCTCCTAGTACCTTGCTGGGGCCTGGGGCAAGTTCATGTCCTTGTGTGACTCAGTCACAAGATGAAACACCTATATGTTCATGTCCCAACCAAAATATGTTCTAAATCATCATGTTCATGTCCCAACTATATGGGGTTGGCCACATGAATCCTGTATCGCCAATCCGTTCTATTTAATCAATAAAGATGATGTGCCATGCTCTTTTAGTCTGTTTCTAGAAAGCTCTTGTATATCCTTCCAAGCACTCAATCATTGCAACATGCTGTGCCCCATCATTCCAACATATTACTCAAATCCTTCTATTAAATCCTGTTTTCAGTGTCAAATCCTTTCTCAAAAACCCAATCACATTGTACCAGACAATTGCTCTTTTTCACTACTGCATCATTGCTCTTCATTTAACATATCCAAATAAAACAAACCATTATTTCTAATTTCCTTGGGGCTACTGTGCCAAGTTAGCCTTGTCAAACTTTTTTTTCCGCATCCACAGATTTTCACTCCATCTTTTTTTTCCCTTTCTATTAGCTCCCATCGTTTTATGATCATGTTGTTTCTCAATAATTCAGCATTTATAACGTTGAACACATCTGGTCTTACTTTCATTTTATAATTTTCTTTTTTTTCTTTTGGTTTGATTATTACATCAATTACACAGCATCAGAGAGGAAAATCTCCAATTTATCATTCAATTCTAGTGATATGGTCAACACAACTCCTTTCTTATGGTTAAGCCTATATGATGAAAATGGTAATTTGGGTATCTCCTAGTCGTCAAGTTTTACAAACCATAGCAGATTCTACCAATATAAAAAAAGAATTTGAAAATAATAAAAAGAAATTAAAAGCTCATAGAATAAATAGTGAGAAGATTATCACTACCTAATTTCCATGTATAAAATAGTAGATTTGTGCTCATTAAGCCAATAATTCACCTCCATCAATGGATTCGTCCTTACTATTAATGCTTAGAAATTCATTTAAACTATATAAGTAGAAATACCAGCAAAAGTACACATATTTCTTTCCTTTGACGAATAAACAGATAACTAACTGTGCACAAATAAGGGAAGAAATTACCAGAGATGGAGGTGTAGTGGTCTCAAACAACAACGCATCGGGCTTATCGGCCAGCACAGGGGACTTGGTCCAGAGGCAGCTCAACCCACATCGGCATGGATAAAGATTATCCAAATTATCTGGAATCCAGGTCCACCCTTTAACCAGAACAATAACATGATTCATCTTCAACTCTCCACAATCGATAGCACCATCAACATCCTGCAAAGAAGAGCCATTTGTGGACGACCCTTTGTACTTTTCCTTAAATCGAGCACAGCCCACCTCATAATCCCACTTTCTAAATGCGCCCACCAAGCTTGTGAACGGATCTGGAACCCCTTTATCCGAAATTTTGGATTCAGAAAAGGATGAAATGGGAGAGGAGACAGATGGAAATTCGAGGAACCCAGATCCGAAGAGGATCAAAATAGCAAAACCCAACATAATTGCCACGACGACACAGTTGATGGATTTAACTAGCATGATGGGAAGGAAAAACCCACTGCTAAATTGGGTCTCTCTTCCTCCACTCAGAGAGAGAGAGAGACAGAGAGAGAGAGAGAGAGATCAGTAGATCTCCATGAGAAGCGTTAACTTAACATTACCGAGATTTAATTTGTCTTTGGTTTTGTCTGGGTAGTCAACAAATTAGACTTAAGCGAATGTGTTTACGGTTTGATCAGGTCAAATGGAAGACTAATTTGTGGAGCGTGCCGTTGTCTTCGTCGGAGACTTTGTTCCCCAATCGGACGAGTTAACTCGGTTATGTGGGCGAGTCATGAAATGACCGGGTAAACTTTCCGACACTCTGGTAGTCTGGTTTGTCTTTGAAGCTTGAATTGAATCGTTGGTTCTAACTATGATGGGAAGTGGAATTAGAATAGGATTCCGCTGAATCAAATCCCGCAACCGAAAAAGAAAAGGGGTAAAGGGGAAAAGGGGAAAAAGTATTGCTGATTAACCAAAAAAAAAAAAAAAAATCAAACACGAATTAAGGCGGTGTTTGGTTTGAAAGGAAAGGTAAGGGATGATCAATGTTTTAAAAATCGACCACAATGCCAATTTCAGATAATATTAATAATTTTAATATACTTATTAGAATTATTCAAAAATGATAAATAATTAAAGCATAGTGTGTTAGTGGGTTTAAATTTTATATTTCATTTTTATTGTTAATAAAAATACTTCTAATTTTATTTGTTATATTTATTTTTTTATTATGATAAATATATAATATTAGAGATGTGCATAAATTTTATAGACAAATATTTGTGTTTTCTATATTTTTTTTTATTTATATCTATTTTCTGAGTTTTTATTATATAATTATGACATTATGACATTGTGCTGGCCTATTCAACTTGAAAGAAAGCAATTTCACTTTTGGGTAATTTTAAGATTCTATTTACATAATTAATTTTAAAAATAATTTTTGTTTGATATATAAGTTTATAATATCTAAGATATGACAAAGTTTTCTTTAACTTTTATCTATTTTTTTAATTTTTTGTGTTTCAATCAATTTTTTTATATTTTTTATTATTTAATTATGACATTATTGGTTAACCCATTTACCCAAACGATTGGACTTTTATGGTACAAATCATGTAAGTTGGACTGAATTTAAGCTTAACCTTGTTCAACTCTATGCATCGGACCTAAGGCTTGAAACCAAAGTCAAGCTTAGTCTATCCAACTTGGGCCCAACCTACATTGAAATTTCATGCACTTGGGTTAGCCTTCGACTTGGTTCTACAAATTAGCTCCATGACAAAATTTGACATAAAATACATGTATATAATTGCAAATACATGCATGCATGCAAATATATGGTATATATGTATTTATAATTGTATGTATATAATCGAGCCTGACTTTAGCTACCTAAGGGCTAAGCTTAGGCCCAACCTGAAAAAATAAAAAATCCCAAATTTTTGAACCTAGTCATAGGCCCAAGTCAAGGACTGAAAATCGAAACTAACATGTCTAAAATTAGGGTCAATTTGAGCTCGAGTTAAGCCCACTTAATTTGCCTCTCTATGGGCCTTTGATCATTAATTAGATGCAAAAACAAATTTCTTTTTATGTTAATTTACTTTTTAATTTTATTTCTATCATTACTAAAAATAACTCTTATCTACCACACTTATTTTTTGTTTAATATGATGAATACATAATATAAGAGATGCACCCAAATGTTTTTTTTTTTTTTTACATAATTTTTTTTTTATGATATCATGGGTTGATCCATTTGGCCTAAAAAGCTGAACCATTGACCCACTGATTGAATAGGAAAATGGTTTCGCTTTTGGGTCTATTTTAAATCTTGTATTTCATTTCCATTGAATAAAATACTTTTATTTAACATGTTTATTATTGTTTGATATAATAAATAGATCATATTAGAGATGTGCCTAATTCTTTGATGACCCATTTATGAAAATTAAATGGATTGAGTTCAACCCAAACCCACCATAACCCAACCCATTAATTATAAAAACAAAGAATCACAAAAAATTATAAATATAAAAATATAGAAGATAAAGAAATATAACCTAAGTTATACAAAATATAAGAAACCTTAGAAAATCTATATCTATACTAATAAAAGTGTGAATGAGGAGATATTGGCTTTTGGAATTTTTCTTTACTTAAATACCCCTCCTCTTGAATTTAGTTTATCTCCATTTAAAGGGCAGGAAATGTAATTAAAAAAATACCATTAAGTACATTCAATTACCTCTCATTAAGTCTCACATTTAAGTCACTAAATAAATCTCATTCTCTCTCATTGAATCCAACATGTATACTTTTGTTTATCATCATTAAATTCCACTAATAAATCCATACACAATAATTATTAATAAAATGCAATTTTATATTTTTAAAATAAACATAGAAATTAAATCATATTTTTCATCTAGGGGGTGGGTAAGTATTTCAATCATTTGGGTCAAATGGATAGTTTCATGATGTCATAAATAAATAATACAAATGTAGAAATATAAATAATACTTTTGTTTATCATCATTAAATTACTAATAAATCCATACACAATAATTATTAATAAAATGAAAGAAATTTTATATTTTTAAAATAAACATAGAAATGAAATCATATTTTTCATCTAGGTGGTGGGTAAGTATTTCAACCATTTGGGTAAAATGGATAATTTCATGATGTCATAAATAATACTATTCGGGTCATGGTTGAGCTGGCCTTAGATGACATGTGGCCGCCCAGTCATCGCCCGGCCCAGCCACGTAAACAGGGCCAGGCCAACTCCGCGACACACACTGACTCCGCGGCTGGGACTGTAAGCTATTACTGTAGCCCTCCATCTTACCCACTCAACTATGTCAGCTACATGTCACGTGGATAAGCACGACCAAGGATAGGAGGGATGAGGACAATTCCGCTGGGGAATATGATTCTATCCCAAAGACCTCTGATGAAGGGTGATTTGGCCCAACCTAGTGATAGGGGGACACGTGGACACGACATGACTAATAGATGACAGCTTAGCCCGATATACCAAGTCCACAACAAATTGAGCTCGGATAATCAAACCACCTCGGTACAAGGTCGCATTAGGACCACCTCGGTCCCAAGGCACTTCGGTGTTCACTCCAGTTCAGAACTAAAGAGCATTAGTTCGGGGATATTGACTCAGTCTCCTACGTGACGACCCCGGGGATCTCTCCATCAAATTTCGGGCTCACGGGATCATGCCTCGTAACTGTAAGCCTCATCTTCCCCATGCCCGGTTTGGGTGGAATTGATAAGCCTTATCAGTTAGCAACGTTATCCCTCAATTAACGCGGAAACGGATCTCATCGTGACGAGGATCCCAGAACCGCTCCGCGAAACCCACAAGGACTCAACTATATAAAGGCTCCAACCTCGAGGGCACAAGGTACGCGTGATTTCTCTGCTCTCTAGCTCTCAATATTCTCAGCATTTTTCAGCTCGCAACAAGTTTGCTAACTTAAGCATCGGAGCAACCTCGCCGGGTTAGCCACCTCGGGTTCTCTGATTCACTATCTTGCAGATCAACCTAGTCTGCCATCCGAATGGAAGCCAGATCACCTCTAGCAGGGAGCAGCTAGATCACGCTACATCATTTGGCACCGTCTATTGGAATCGCTACAAAAAGCCTTTTCCACTATCAACAACAACTCAAAAATCCATGACATCTTCTAGTAACGTCGGACAAAACACTGAAATGAACGTCTCCGGGGGGCAGCCTCAGTTCCCATCTATCTGCATCGGTCAGTTCACCATACTGCTTACTGCAACTGGGGTCCCTGACCATGCCCCAAGCGACTACACAGGTAAACGCGCCACTCCCTCCTATAGTTGGCGCGACCTTCACTGAACCGTCTGTGGTTCCCTTGGAGTCAGGCAATCCCAGTTCGATGACCTGATACATTGCGTGCGGGCCATTCAGGTCCAAATGCAACAGGTCCAACAGTTCCAACACTATCAATAGCAAGTCCTCCACCAGTTCTACCAACAACAGTATCAACAACAATTCCCTCCACTGCAGCAAAATCAGCAGTCGGTTCCACCCCGGCACCCAACAGTATAGTAGAATCAACCTCGTCTATAGAACACTCGCTCTCCCCACCGAGGCAAGACTTCCCAGGTTCCACTTCCTCTTGGGAGCCAGATCTCACCTCGCGGTAGGAGGGATGGACATGTCACTCTGCCCGCTTCACTGGGCAACGTTGGAAGCAGATCAGGAGATACTCAGCCCGCTAGAGCTATTTTACCTTGGCCTTCGCATCAAGAAGGTTCGCTTGCAGGTACCCGGTTTGGGGTTCTGGCCGTGAACTCAAGGTGAGGCCCTTCCATCCATGGCAGTCAGCCTCAGCATCCAGAGCCACCCCACGCTAGAACAGTACCCGACCACACAGAGGTCAACAACACTAATGCGGAGCCGACGAAGAAGCAGCAACGAAGGTGTCGCAAGGCACGCCGAACTACAACTCAGAATAGCCAGCTCGCCAGAGCAAGTAAAGGGTAAAGAGGAGGCGAGCTCAGTAGCTACAAAGACCGTTCGTCTCCTCTCCGAGTCATCCCCTCTGTCCTCTGAGCTCCTGCGATGCCGAAGGACTTCAAAATGCCTCCTCTCAATAAGTATGATAGATCCTTTGATCCGAATGACCATGTAGACTCCTTTCAGTTCCAGATGCACCTAGCTGGGGCTGACAAGTCCTGCATGTGCGTGGCTTTCTCCACCACATTCAAAGGAGTAGCTCGCACATGGTATCAGAACCTCGCGCTAGGAACAATCAAAAATTGGGCGCAGTTCATAGAGTTGTTCACCTCGCACTTCATCACCAGCAAGAAGTGCCCGAGGTCCCAAGAAAGCCTCCTCAACGTAGTTCAAAGAGAAGGGTAGTCTATCAGAAGCTATATCAAATGCTTCAATGACACCTGCCTACAGGTCCCCGACCTAGATCCAACAGTGAGGCTCACGACAGCGAAGAAAGGTATAACCCACAGGGAGTTCAAGTGGCATGTAGTGGCTAACAAGCCTAAAGACATCACCGAATTCCTCAAGCTCGCCGATCAGTTCATCGGGACCAAGGAGGAGATGAATCAAAAGACTGAAAATCCGGAAGAAAAGAGAAAAAGAGAAGGTGACAACACAAGTAACGGTGGCAATAAACGAAGAAAAAGCAAGTCCCCGACTAGAGGAGGAAACAAGTCCGGGAGCCGATCTCCTTCGCGATCTCATAAGTCAGGTCAGCGTTCCAGAACTCCGCCGGTTGAAAGGGCGAGCTACACACCCCTCAACGCGAAGTGAGGAGAAATCCTTATGGCGATCAAGGACTCCTCTTATGCAAAGTGGCCACCTCGGTTGATGGGGGACCCCGCCACCAGAAACCGGAATGTGTATTGTCATTTTCACAAAGACCACGGTTTTAGTACCGAAAAGTTGTAGAAATCTCCGCGATGAGATCGAAGAGCTTACCGTCGTGGCTATCTAAAAAACTTTATACAAAAAGAAGACATGAACCAAGCAGATCGCCAAACAGACTAGCAGGGGGAGCAAAGAAGAAATGCTCCCGAGTCCAGCAGCAGACACAGTGAGCAGCCATCAAGGCAGTTGCCAGAAGAAAGGCTGGTTCGCAGAGTAATCAACATGATTACTGGCGGGTCCATCATCGCGGGCTGCACCTCGGTAGCAGGTCGAGCTTCAGTTCGCGAACTAGAGAACGAGGAGCAGAACCCGTTGAAGCGATCCAGACTCGAAGATCCCATCTACTTCATGGAAGATGATGCGTACGGGATCCAATATCTTCACGATGACGTTTTGGTGATAAAGGTGAGGATAAATGATTTCGAAGTTAAGCACGTCTTGGTGGATTCGAGTAGCTCGACCAACATTCTGTTCAAGGACGTCTTCGACAAGCTCCAACTCCAAGAAAGCGATCATAAGCTGACAGATACCCCCTTGGTAGGCTTCAACAACGAAGAGGTCAGACCCTTAGGGTGAGTCTCAGTACCTGTAGAGGTCGGAATGTGGCCCAATATTGTAAGGTTCGAGCACACTTTCTTAGTGGTCGCGACTCCATCCCCGTACAACGCCATAGTAGGTCTGCCCATTACGCACGCCCTACGTGCGGTAGTATCCACCTATTACTTGGCAATGAAGTTCCCTATGGACTATGGAGTAGGGGTTGTGCGAGGCGACCAGCTTGAGTCTCGCAAATGCTACGTTGCCGCCCTCAAGCGGAAAGGCAAGCTAGCGGCTGACACCGAGCTCGAGCTACACCAACAGAAGAGACGGTTCACATCTTGGTCTCAATAAAAGATCCAGTTAAGACTCTCTAGATCGGCGCTTCGATCGAGGAATCGCTCCGCTCTCAGTTGGTAAGTATTTTACTTAAAAATTTAGATGTATTTGCATGATCCACAGTAAAAATGCCCGGCATAGATTCTAAAGTCCTAACTCACAAGCTAAATACTGATCCCTTAGTCAGGCCCGTTAGACAGAAAAAACGCAACCTCGCCCCGGGGCGCTGGAGGATAGTCGATGAGGAGGTCGAGAAACTCTTAGCGGCCGATTTCATCAGGGAGGTCCATTACCCGAGCTGGGTAGCTAACCCAGTTCTGGTAAAAAAGGCCAACGGTAAATGCCGCATGCGCGTCGACTATACCGACTTGAATTGAGCCTACCCAAAGGATTGTTTCCCGCTGCCCAAGATCGACCGCCTAGTTGATGCGACCTCAGGGCATGAGTTGCTGAGCTTTCTGGATGCGTACTCGGGATACAATCAAATTAGGATGGACCCTGCCAATGAAGAAAAAACAACCTTCATAATCGAGCTCAGACTGTATTGTTATAAGGTTATGCCCTTCAGACTAAAAAATGCCGGGGCGACCTTTCAAAGACTTGTAAATAGGATTTTTAAGCTGTTAATCGGTAACAAAGTTGAATGCTATGTAGATGATATGATCGTTAAGACCCAATTTTCAAAATTTTTATTGAATGATTTGCAAAATGTCTTTGAAATTTTGCGTAAATATAACATGAAATTAAATCCCAACAAGTGCGTCTTCGGTGTCACCTCGGGTAAATTCCTGGGCTACATAGTCAACCGACGTGGCATCGAAGCCAACCCCGAGAAAATAAAGGCCATCTTAGATATGAGACCACCTCGCAAACTAAAGGAGGTTTAGAGACTGAACGACATGATAGCCGCTCTGAGTCGCTTCTTGTCTAAGTCGGTAGATTGTTGCCTGCCTTAGCCCACACCATCATCGTCCTCACCTATAAGCCTCTGAGGCAGATCCTACTCAAGCCCGAGGTGTCTGGAAGACTGACGAAATGGGCTATCGAACTCAGTGAGTACGACATCCGGTACGAACCTCGGACAGAAATTAAGGCCCAAGTCTTAGCCGACTGTGTGGCAAAATGTACGTTCAGCACCGCGACCCCTGAGTTGGCTGAGCTCGAGCACACGGGGGAAGCATCAACCAACGGGCACCAATCCCGGTTAGAACAGGTCCGACTTGGGACGAGGAGCCCGGGATCCTCCACGTCGACGGCTCCTCCAATCAGCAAAGAAGTAGAGAGGGCATAATTCTGTACAGTCCAAGCGGGGTGAAACTGGAACGTAAAGGCTAAACACCTTAGCAAGTACGAGGAATTAGTAGCCGGGCTCACCTTAGCGAAGGAAGTAAATGCTAAACACCTCATCATCTGTAGCGACTCCTAGCTTGTGGTCAACCAGGTCAGCGACGAGTATGAAGCCCGCGACCCCACCACGACTGCTTATTTGGCCAAGGTCAGAGAGGTTCTATGCAGCTTCCAATCTTATTTCATCAAGAAGATCCGGAGGCCCGAGAATGCTGAGGCTGATGCCTTGTCCCGGTTTGCTAGCACAAGTAGTAACGCCATGCGGACCGTGTACATAGAGGACCTACCTCAGCCTAACATTCTCAGGGGGGGCAGGAGAGGTCGCTCCTGTAGTACAAGAAGAGTCGAGCTGGATTGACCCACTCACGAGCTATCTGCTTCACGGGACCCTCCCTCCAGATCGCAATGCGGCTCGAAGGGTAGAGTGCTAATCGGCTAAGTACGTCATTATAGAGGGACAGTTGTACCGGAGATCTTTCACGCTTCCTTACTTGCGCTGCTTGTGACCTCAGAGGCCGAGCTCGTTCTCCGCGATACCCATGAGGGCTTGTGTGGCGGACACTTGGGGGGGCAGGGCTCTCACCCAGAAGGCGCTACGACAAGGGTACTGCTGGCCCACAATGAAGGCAGACACACTTGAGCTCGTCAAGAAGTGCGACAAGTGTCAGAGGCACGTCAACATCCACCACCGACCTGCCGCTGACCTCAAATACCTAACCATCCTGTGGCTCTTCACATAGTGGGGAATCGACATTCTTGGCCCATTCCCGCCAGCGACAGGACATAGGAGATTCTTGGTGGTGGCAGTGGATTATTTCACGAAGTGGGTGGAAGCGAAACCCCTAACGATGATCACAGCCCGCAACATACAAAATTTCTTCTGGAGGAATATAGTATGTCACTTCGGGCTACCTCGGGTACTCATCTCCGACAACGGAAAGCAGTTCAAGAACATGAAGTTCCAAAATTGGTGTTCTGAGATGGAAATACAACAAAACTTCACCTCGGTGGCACACCCCCAGGCAAACGGGCAAACATAAGTCACCAACAGAGCCATACTCCATGGACTGAAGGCTCGCTTAGCCTAAGCCAAACGACTGTGGGTAGATGAGCTGCCCACTTACGGTATGGAATCGATGATCCCAGCAGAGATCGCGGTGCCAACACTGCGCTTGGAGGCCTA
Source organism: Nelumbo nucifera (assembly GCF_000365185.1). Next base: position 6,038,109 of record NW_010729090.1, read on the forward strand.
CAATGAGGAGACAAACGATGACGAGCTCCGTACCAACCTCGACTTGGTGGAAGAAGTATGGGACCTAGCATACATTCGGACTGTAGCCTACTAGCAGAGAGTGGCTCGGTACTATAACGCCCGGGTTAAGAAACGACACTTCCGTGTCGGCGACCTGGTTCTTCGGAAGGTTATGGTACCTGAGCCTGGTGTCAGTAAGCTCGGACTGAACTAGGAAGGTCCGTACCGAGTAAGATGGGTACTCGGGGAAGGTACGTATGAGCTCGAGACCTTGGAAGGGAAACAAGTACCTCGAGCATGGAACATCGGCTACCTGAGACGATACTACTTGTGACCGCCAAACTGGAGAGAGGACTGCGAGTCACTCCCAAAAGCCTAAGGGCCATGATGCCGAGTTGACACAAGACCTCGACACTACGATAAGTCCCAGTCGCCTCTTCGGCTTGGGTAGGCAAGGCCCAGTCGCTTCTTTGGCTTGGGTAGGCAAATCCCAGTCGCCTCTTCGGCATGGGCAGACAAGCCCCAATTGCCTCCTCAACATGGGCAGACAGATCGGGTATATACCCTACAATGTCCGCTCACCTCGGCGCACATTATGCAAAGTTACCCCTACTAGTAGTCCAGCTTGGTAGCTCGACAGTTTGGGGTAACCAACACTTAGAAAAATTTTCTTAGATATTCCTACTTCTGTCTGGTTTAGTTCGCCAGTTTAGAAATTGCTCACACTTAGAAAATTTTGCACAAAGAAGTCAAAATGTTCTCATATCATTAATGTAAAATTGTTGAGTACAAAAGGGAGAAAAAGCAAGAAACTTTCCTTATAACCCGAGCTCAGAGGCCCGGGGTGTACATCAAAGCGGTCTAAAGAGAAAAAAGCAAGGATCATGCACTCGGACTGCCAGGCAGGTTGGTCTCCATATGCTCCTCCTCCGCATACTCCCAACCTGATGGGCCCACTTCTTGGACTTCGTCGTCGCTTTCCTCTTCAGACGAGCTAGGCTCTTCGTTCTCTGCCTTCGCCACCTCTGGAGTAAGGTCAGACGTAGAAAATACCCCGAGGTCTAGCTCGGGAAACTTCTGTTGCATCAGGTATTTGCACAACTTGAAGCCGGAACGATAAGAGCTCGATCCATACTCGACCTGGAGATTATGGAAGTCCAGAGATTCCTTGAAGCGGTCGATGGCGTGTTTTTTTTCTTAAGCTCACGTCTCTTGAATGGCGGTCTCGAAGATTTCAATACGCTTTCGGATCATTGCTTCAAGATTCTCGTTCTCACATTGAAGCTTCCCCTTCTCCTCGGTCAGCACCGAGATCAGCTCCTGTTGGCTCCGAACTCCCTTCTTAGCCCGAAGAACCTTGCCCCGAGCTATGTCCAACTCACGGTAAAGTTTCCACGCCTTCTCCTCGGCATCCCGAGCTTGCTTTAGGCGGACCTCAAACTAATAGACCAGGGAATGAATGGCAGAGTTCACCTAGTAAAGGAAACAAAGGTAAGTACATTTAAAAGGCTAACAAGGAAATGAAATGTAAATTAAGGTACTTTCCACCATGCAGTAGTTGGCAGCCTAGCCTCCGAGCTGTCTCGTAGGCCTGTCAGCCCACTCCGCGACCTTGACAGGAAAAAAGACATCCTTGCTCTTGAGCAGCCCGAGCTGAGGGGTCATTATACTTTCCTTTGGGAGCTGGGGCTCGGGCACGGAAGTGCTCTCTGGTTTGTGAGGCAGAATGCCTTCCTCCTGGTCTTCGTCCAGGTCCACAACCGGAGGCTGAGGGCGGACCTCTTCCTCCGGGAGCTTGGCAGAGATCGACTCCGATGCAATGACCTCAGATGGAACGGGGGCAGAAGGACCGACCTCCCGACAAGACTTCTTTGAAGCCTTCCTCTTCTTCCCTCTCTAGAAGCTCTTGAGAAGGTTCTCAGCATCGACCTCCGGCATGGCTATTGCAAGAGGAAAAGAAAAGGTTAGTCATGAACTAAGGAAAACTTAAAGTAAGTAAGTACCGAGGTGAAGACCTACCAGGAGGGCTCAGTCCAGCTCGCACAAGCTTCTCCTCAGCCAAGAAATCTTTCATCTCCAGGCCGAGGTCCCTCCAAGAGTTAACAACTGCCGTAGTCTCCGCATCTAAGTTCACCCCGGGGTCTTTGATAGCCACCCTCCAGTGAGTCAGGAAAGGCCACCCCTTAGGATTCCGAACAAAAAAGTATCTTCTCTTCCAGGCCGGTACTTTGTTCGGGTTACCGAACAAGATTTTAAACCCGGGCTGAGGAGAGATGTAGTAACTTTGTCGGATGTCCCCGCGCAGACAAGTGGAATTCTTTTTGATTGAGCAGATCGAACTAAAGATGTCTAAGGAAAGAGGTCGGTTGTATTTGTGGAATAGGGAGATAGTACCTACTATGTTCCGGATAGAGTTTGGGTGTAGTTGGTCGATGGTGATGTTAAAAAACTTGACTATTTCTATAATAAATGGATGGAGCGGGAAGCGTAGCCCGACGATGAGTTGCTCTTCGAAAACTGTGAGCTCATGGTGATCGTGAGCCTAAGGATACTGACCTAAAGTAACGCTAAAAACTAAGCTATTAGGGAGATGGTAGCGAGCTACCAAAGACAATAACCTATCCGAGGTCAGGGTAGAAGGACCGAAGTCATCCGGATCCCGACCCTGAGAAGAAAATGGGACCTCCCCTCTGGAGGCCAGCCCCTCCTCCCGAGCTTCGGGCTACCCAAGCCGAGATGGCCCAACTTCAGGTAAGGAAGTCTCCTCTAAAGGGCGAAGAGGGGAGTTACCCAGCGAGGAGCTGACCTCGCCAGCGGGAGCCGAGGACTGCACCTTGGCACCCTCAAGCTCACTAGAATCACCTAAGAGCCTATCTATGCTAGCACTAGACATGATTAAAACAAGAACAACAAAGGAGAACAAACTAAGAAAAGACGAACTCACCAAAAGAAGAACGATCTCGGAATACAAAGAAGGAAGTAGCGAGCAGAAAGACTCCGACGCGACCTCGGGAGAGCTCAGTCACAGAATTTTTGGCAAAGAAGAGGGGTCCCTCGGCCCCCTATTTATAGTTCAACCACGAGGCGATCAACGTTTGAGATCTGCTTGATCCAATGTCTCTCATGAAAACTGATTGCATGACGCCCAAGGACGAAATCAGTTGAGCGCGTTTTTGACGTCCGCGGAGTCCATAAACAGCGTGACGTCCGCGCGTACACCTGACGCGACCTGAGCTATTGTTGGTTAAACTGGAAGTTCGAACAAGTCCAACCAACTGATCCGCTCGGCAGACCGCCTAGACCTCGTACCAAATCCACCTGGACTCGTCATGAACTCCCCGCACCAGGTCGGGACCCCTGGCTCGGGGAGTCAGGGGCAATTGATGAAGGGTGATTCGGGAAGTAAAGACTCCGACGAGGTGCAGAGGTTGCTCGACACCGGCTTCATTCGGGAAGTAAAATACATCGATTGGCTGGCCAACGTGGTGATGGTGAAGAAGGCCAATGGGAAGTGGATAATAAGTATCGACTTCATTGACCTGAACAAAGTCTGCCCCAAGGACAGCTTTCCCCTACCAATGATCAACCAGCTCGTCGACGCAACGGTAGGACATGAACTCTTGAGTTTCATGATGCCTTCTCAGGATACAACCAAATTTGGATGCACCCAGACGACCAGGAGAAGACAACCTTCATCATCGACCGCGGGCTATACTACTACAAGGTGATGCTTTTCGGCCTCAAGAACGGCGTCGCTACCTATCAGTGGCTGGTGAATGAGGTCTTCAAGGATTAGCTTGGCCGAAATATAGAGGCTTACGTCGACAACATGCTCATGAAAAGCAAGAAGGCCGAGTATCATCTTGCCGACCTAAAGGAAGTCTTCGGCACCCTCAGGAAGTACAAGATGAAGCTGAACCCGACCAAATGCGCCTTCGGGGTCAGCTCTGGTAAATTCCTGGGGTTTATGGTGACATAGAGGGGAATTGAGGCCAACGCAATCCTCGATATGCAATCACCTCGGACTCACAGGGAAGTGCAACGTCTAAAAGGTAGAATAGCCACCCTTAGTAGATTCATGTCGAAATTCGCGAATTGATGCCTACCTTTCTTTAAAGCCCTCAAGCGTCCAAAGGACTTCCAATGGACCGAGGAATGTGAATGGTCCTTTCAAGAATTGAAGCAATATCTAAGCTCGCTGCCTCTCCTCACCAAATTGAGCCTAGGGGATGAGCTATTGCTCTACCTCTCGGCCGGGGGCGAGGTTGTCAGCTCAGTGTTGGTCAAAGAGGAAGACCAAATACAGAGGCCGATCTACTACAACAACAAAGTCCTCGGCGGCGCAAAAACCTAGTACTCAAACCTGGAAAAGTTGACCCTGGCATTAGTCACCTCGGTAAGAAAGCACAAATCATACTTTCAGGCTCACAACATTTGGGTACTCACCGACCAACCACTCAAACAGGTACTCCAGAGGCTGGAAGCATCTGGCTGCCTAATCAAATGGAGCGTGGATCTAAGTGAGTTTGACATCGATTATGCACTCTAGCCCACGATCAAGGCCCAATCCTTGGCCGAATTCATCGCCAAATGCACCTTCACAACCGAAGACCTGGCTCCCGGCACCACATGTGTAGACTCTACAAGTGGACGTCTCATCAAACCAGTAAGGCAACGGGGCCGGCCTCATCCTCCTTGGCTCAAACAACACAGTATTGGAGCATGCCCTCAGGTTCAATTTCAAGGCATCCAACAACGAAGATGAGTACGAGGCCCTGATTGCCGGACTCTTTGACTTGTCCTGGACCTCGACGCGCGAAGGGTAGAAGCATTCAACGACTCTCAACTGGTCGTAAACCAAATCCATGGCCAGTTCGAGACACTGACACCTATGATGGCAAGCTACTTACAGAAGGTGTGGGAGCTCGTCCAAAGGCTCGAGCAGTTCAATATTCTACAGATTTCCCGAGCTGAGAACATCCGAGCAAACGTGTTATCGAGGTTGTCTAGTTTACCGAAAGTAGACATGAGTTCGACAGTGTAGATAGACACCTTGGCCCAGTCGAGCATCACACCAATGACCCTACTCGTCCTCCCGGTACAGCATGGCCCATCCTGGATGGACCCCATCATTCAATACCCTTGGGATGGATCACTCCCAGAAGATAAGATAGATGCTAAGAAGCTCCAGCCCAGATCAGCCCGGTACTGCCTCATCCAGGGACTACTCTACTGCCGCTCACATACTCTCCCATACTTGAAATGTCTTTCCCCTACCGAGGCCGAATACGTCCTCCGGGAAATACACGAAGGCATATGTGGAGATCACCCCGATGCCCGGACCATGGCTCACAAGGCACTCCAGTAGGGATACTTTTGGCTGACCATGAAGCAAGATGCAGTGCAGTTCGTATGGAAGTGCAACAGTTGCCAGTGACACTCCAACTTTCACCATCAGCCAGTGGTTCCCTTGAAGCCGATCACCAGCCCGTGGCCATTCGTGTAGTGAGGCATGGACATCCTCGGTCCCTCCCCCACTGCAGTTGCACAGAAAAAGTTTCTCTTGGTGGCAGTGGACTACTTCACCAAATGGGTGGAAGCTGAAGCACTGGCTCACATTACCATGCACAATTCTCAAAACTTTTTGTGGCAAGGTATTGTCTGCCGATTCGGTATTATGCGGGTCCTCATCACAAACAATGGGACGCAATTCACCGACTGAAAATTCAAAGCTCTCTGCATCGACATGAAGATTGACCACTGAACTACTGCCGTACATCGACCTCAGAGCAATGGGCAAACCAAGGTAACCAACTGGACCTTATTTCATGGCCTAAAATCCTGACTTGACCAGGACAGGGGAAGGTGGGTCGAGGAGTTGCTGAGCATACTCTGGGCATACATGACTACTCCATGGACGACTACCGGAGAGACACCCTTCAGCCTGACCTATGGGGCCGAAGCCATGGTACCCGTGGAAATAGGCTCACCGACTCTCTGGATCGAGCTTTACGACGATGACCTCCACGCAGAGTTAGACCTGGTAGAAGAAGCACGGGACCGAGCACACGTCAGGATGGTAGCACAATAATAGAGGATGGCCAAATATTACGACTCTAAAGTCCAAAGACGGGAGTTCAAAATAGGTCACCTCGTCCTCCGCAAAATCATTGTGCCTACACCAGGAGAGGGCAAGCTCGAACCAAATTGGGAAGGGACATATAGAGTCACTAGAATCCTTGGACCCATCACCTACAGACTTGAAGACCTCGACGGTCGACCAATATAAAGAAGTTGGAATACTTGGAACCTCCGAATGTACTACCAATAAGTTCGTTATCAATAAAGAATTTGTTCAAGCTACATGTTGATTTCTCAGCACACCGCACACACACTACACACAACACACGACACACACACATCACGCACGCCGTGCAACACCCACCGCGCAACACAGGCCGCACAACACACGCATAGCTCGACACACAACACTAACTCGGCTGATCTTTGAATGACCTGAGCCCATGATGCGTAGCTCGGCAGCGTATCGCCAACCAAGTGAACTGCCTCGGCTATCCATGGCCCGAGCCTAAAGCGAAGAAGAATGCCCCTGCCCATTAGGGCCTGAGGGCGATCATGTAACTCCATACACCCACTGACTAACAATCAGACCAGAGCTATCCGAGCAACGACCAACCCTTAAAGAGCCGAAAGGCTCCCGAGACCAATAACTAAGCATCCTGAAGATGAGAGCTTGATAACCCTGCATTTTGATGCCTTAAGGGCATCAATTCAGGGGTATTTTCGACATTAGAGTAGTCAAAGTGCACCCTTTTCCTAGTTAAAATCAATTATTTGACCTTGAGGGTCTCTGTGAAAATTATGTAGAAAACTGGGAAGTTTTCATGGCTGAAATGCAGTTTTTGGGAAGTTGGTGTGAAGTCCAGCTGAAAGAGGGGGTGTTTTTGTAAAGAACTGAGAACAGGAGGGCGCCTCCTATCTGCAAACCCTAGGGAGCCTTTTTAACCTAATATTTTCCTCCTTAGCTAATCCTAGCCACTCCAGATGTGAAATCTCCATCATCCAGTCCTTCTAATCTCCACCATCCATTTTAGGGTTCTCCTTTGTAGCTTCTAAACCCTAGGGTGCCACCTATTCTGCTAATCCTCACCATTAAATCTCAGCCACTCCCTCAACCCTAGATGTTCTAATCTACACCCTCCATTTCTGGGCGCCCAAATCTCAACCCTACATAATATTGGGTGCCCTCTCCTTCCATTTTCAGCCATAGGATTGGCCCAAAACCATCTTAGCCATCCATTAGAAACCCTAGGGCATCCCTAACTTTGTTAAATCCTAGCTGCCGCCCCCCATCTTTCTCCTTATTTCTAGTTGTATCCACCCTTCTCTATAAAAAGGGTCCTAGGGGTCCTGTAGAGGGGGTTGGTCAATTCACCCAGTTCACAAGGCTAAGGTTTCTTGAGGAGTTCAAGGGTTGTAGAAGGGGAGGATGCCCAATTCTTGTCAGGAGAGGTTCCTGCAAGCTGTTCAACCATTCTGCAACTACCGCCACTGGATCTGATCAACCATTCTTTTCTTTTCTTTATTTTCTTTTCTGTTATTTTTATTTCTGCAATCTTTTAGATTTAATTATTTTTTTGTTTCTCTGTTTTGCATATTTGAATTCATTCGGTTCAAGGCTAAAGTGTTTCGAGGGGTTCGAGGGTTGTAGAAAGGACAGACGCCCGATTCTTGTTAGGAGGGGTTTCTGCAAGCTGTCTGGCCGATCTGTAGTCATTTTTAATTTCAACATTAATAGATTCTATTTTCTTATTTTTTGCAATTCTCGATTGTATTCTCTTTCCCAGATCTAAGTACATAATGGTTTTTCCCTTGCTTCTCAGTGGATACGACCCATTCTCACCCATTTACTGTGTTTGTATTTGTTTAAGAATCAGAAAAATTCTATAAATGTTTAAACTAGTGTTTTGAAGTGTTTAATGACGCGCTTCTGGACACACCAAGTTTTTGGCACCGTTGTCGGGGGAGCACGAAGAAAAATTTTTATTTACTTTTTCCGGATCTGTTTCATTATTTTTTTCTTTTTCATTTTATTACTTGATCTGTTATCTCAGTTTAGTTCTTGTTTCTCTTTGATTCTGCAAGACGGAATAGCGAAAGGTGGGGTACCGGAGCATTGTTGGACTGAGGGACGGAAGGGAAGAGAGAAATTGGATTGCGTTTTAGGTGTAGTCGTTCCATTTTACTTTTGATTTTTTGATTTTTTATTTTTGAACTTTTTTTTAGTTGAATAGTGATTTTCAAATTTTTTATTTTTTTTTTCTAGATCCAATTTATTTTTTTTAGTATTATTTTGCTTCCATTTTCGTTTCTAGATCTGTTCTTCTTTCTTTATTTTAATTTCTTGTTCAATTTTTTTTTTTGCTTTATTAGGTTTGTGTTTTTCTTTTATTTCATATTAAAATTTTTTTTTCGTTTGTTTTATTTTATTTTATTTCTTGCAACATAATTTTCTTTTGTTTGTTTTATTTTATTTTATTTTCGGTTTAAATTTTAGATTCATTTTTTTCTTTTGTTTCAGATAAAAAACAAAACAAAAAAAGAAATAAAAAAATTTGTTTATTTTATTTTATTTTATTTTTGCAGCATATTTTTCTTTTCATATTAATTTTTAGATTTGTGTTTTTCTTTTATTAAAAAAATGAAAAAAATATAAATAAAAAATTCAGCATATTTTTTTCTTTTGTTTATTTTATTTTTGGTTTAATTTTTTTAGATTTGTATTTTTTTCTTTCTTTTATCTATTTCTTGCATAATTTTCTTTTTGATCATTTTATTTTCAGTTTAATTTTTAGATTAGCAATTAGTTTGTTAGAATTTATTTTTGGTAGTTGTTAATTCTGTTTTGCACAATTAATTGTTGTTTTTATTTTCTATTTGCAATTATTATTTGTTGCTTTACTTAATTTCCTTTCTTTTAGTTGTTTAATTGAATAAGTAATTGCTAAATAGGAAATTGTTGAATTTTTCGAATTTGAGATTAAATTTCAAATATGAATTTAAATCTAAATTTTAATTCAAATCTAAATTTGAATTTGAATTTCAAATTTTGAAATTTAAAATTTAAATTTTTGAATTTATAAAAAAATAAGAAAAATAAAAAAAAGTTAAAAAATTATTCAAATTTAAATTTTAGGACTTTAACTTTCAAAATCTAAATTTGAATTTAAACTCCCAAAAATTTAAATTTTGAAATAAAAAAAATATAAAATATCGAGAAAAAATTGAATGTTTCTCTTGCATTTTCATTCCATTATTTAGGGTTTGATATTCTAGAGCATGCATCATATAGGGTTATTTATTTGCTGAAATTATTATTGTTAGTGGTGAATGAGTTAGGTGTTCCCTTTATTATCTTAATTATTCCTTTTGCTTAGTTGTTTGCTTTATTCTTTTATGTTTATTTGCTGAATTGCATCTTAGAAATAATTGTTCATGCATTGTAGTTAGTTGCATTTTGTTGTGTTTATTTTGTGTTTCCGTTAATTCATTTAAGGGCATCCAACCTAAATAAGATAAGGTGGGGGTTCCACCACCCTTCCTTGGCCCAAAAATCACCACCATTCACGTGTGAACCCTAATTTAAAATTTGGATAGAAAGATCCTTTAGTAAAGCCTCACATGTGGTTCAAAGGTGTGTTGAATTTTAGGAGAACTTGAAATTATTTTCCATAATTGGCGGTTGGTGTCTAAGGAAAGAGGTTAAACGGCTAAGCCTAAGCAGGCTTTGTGGTTACTTAATTAGGTCCTTGCGAGAGCAAGGGGAGCCTCCCACATCCCCACCTCTTACCTACCTAACCAAAGGAAGTGGTGTAATTCCAAGTGATCATAAAAGGATTCACATCGGTTGAACCACTAGTTTAGGAAACCCCTAGGTCATGTGGTTGATTTGCTTGCCCTTAAAAAAATCAAATTCGAATTTAAATTTAAATTTTAGGAATTTAAATTTCAAAATCTGAATTTGAATTTAAATTTCGAATTTCAAAAAAAGAGAAAATAATTTTAAAAATTCAAATTTGAATTTTAGGAATTTAAATTTCAAAATCTGAATTTGAATTTAAATTTCATAATTTGAATTTGAATTTAAATTTCAAAAATTTAAAATTCGAATTTAATTTTTTTTTTAAAAATCAAATTTGAGTTTAAATTTCAGAATTTAAATTTCAAGATCTAAATTTGAAATTAAATTCTAAATTTAAATTTCAAATTTGAAAAAAAAAGAAAAGAAAAAGGGGGTTAAAATAAAATGAATTCAATGGCCGGAGTTTATGGAATGAAAAACTACTTCCAACCTGAGCCACAAATTGATTGGAACCATGTGTCTCGACAGCTGGACAAGATTAATGGTATGGCCCAAAGAGTTGACGAAGTCCTTTCACGTCATCAACAAAGTGGCCCATACCCAACCTTGTCATCATATCCATCATGTTCCATATGTGCAAGCCCGACCGATCATGTCAGCCAGTGCCCTGCGGTGAGCCCATGTCAACCAATTATTCCAAACCAAATACAAGCGACCAATAGATTTTTCCTACTCAATGCTAACCCATTCTCTAGTGCATATAACCCTGGGTGGGAAAATTAGCCCAACTTCAATTATAGGGCCCAAGTCCAAGAAAACCCCCTGCCAGATATGCACTCTCAATGGTCTGAAGCCCATACTCGTTGGGAGTACAATGATTACCCTAGGACTCAACTGGCTCAACTATGTCAAACCTATACATAGTCCCAACAACAATACCACCCATCTAACTCAATGACCTAAATAGACCTACCAAAGTATTATTTTGTTGATAAACTCTGAAGAAGCATTATGACCAATGTGATAATGAAAAACTCTGATAATAGTTTGTGAGGATCCAACATCTAGAATAAAAACACTATCTATTTCATAACCACTCCTCTTCTTCCTTGATGCAATGTCCTAGAAAACACAACAATTAGGGGGAAGAATTCGTTAAGCAATGCAAGACTTTTGGTAATGCTACTAATTGATAACATTTTAGTTTTAAGTTTAGGAACATGTAAAATAGAGAAAAGGTTAAGATAACTTGAAAGTCTGGTATTTCCCTTCCCAACAATAGGACTAACAAACCCATTGTCAATGGTTACTTTATCCCTACTCGAGGATAAGTCATAGGAATAAAACAAAGAGGATATATAAGTCATGTGGTTTAAAGCTCCTAAATCTATAAATTAAGAAATAAACTTACTAGTAGTAGCAAAATGAGAAATAGCCTTTAAGTGATTAAGGGGTGATTCAACTTTCTTTTCTTCCTATTTTCTTCCACTTTGTTCTTCTTTCTCCTAAACAATTTCTTCCTTCTTATTCCAATGTGTTTTTCTTGTTATACAATCAAGATGTTGTTGGATTGGTTTTCTTCTTATTATTAGAGCAGGTTCCCACTTCTTACTTTTCTTCTATTAGGCCCATACACAGTGTGTATGGAGAAGTAAGCTTCTGATCAATTGAAAATTGATGATGGCTAGCCGAGGGAGATTTCTGGAGAAGATTTATTACTTAAATTGAGGCCCAAGGTAGGTTCTTGAAGATTTTTCCTAAAAACCCTAGTTGATTGGAGAAATCAAACTAGGGGTTTGGAGATAGTTTGAAGCTAGCACTTAGGGCTTAAAAGAAAGTTTACTAACCTATTTGGAGATTGACTCTAGTTAGAGAAGTTTCTGGAGTCCCTGATAGGAGTGGCCATAAGTTCTCTCTTCCATTTTTTTCCATTTTGTCGGGTGCTGAAACCCTAGCCTTTTGCTGTAAAGAAGCTGAGGTTGGTGTTTTATGATTAGTAGTATCTTATTTTTATTTTTATTTGCCTCCATTTATCAATGGAACATATTGGAGGTGAAGCATAATATCCTATAAACTCCGAATGCGGTCAGGGGTCCATAAAGAATTTTTATGGGATAGTGACTTCTGTAAAGCTAGATGGGAAAAACTACTTAACAAGGCCTCAATCAATAAAAATTCATGTTTTTAGTAGAGGAAAATGGGGGTATATCACTGGGAGTAAGGCAAAACCCAAGAAGGTTGGTCCTACCTAGGACAAGTGGATGCAAGAAAATTACACTATTGTAGGTTGGTTGGTTAATTCTATGAAACCTCATATCAGTTAATACTACTTCTGGGTATAGACTCCTAAGGAGGTATGGGATATTGTTAGAGTGATATGAATAATTTGAGATAGGGGGAAAAGCCCTTAGCTGTGTATTTCTCAATATTGAAGTCTCTATGGCAGGAAATTGATTTGATAGAGAAAGTTCAATAGAGATGCACCAAAGATGTTAAAACTCATAAGAAACTAGTGGAGAGGAATCGGGATTTTGAGTTCCTAATTGGGCTCAATCTTGAGTATGATATAGTTAGATAGAATATGTTAGTTAAGGATGAAGTGACCCTTTCTCAATGTGAGCACCCAATTGGTCTGAGGTTCACTCCATGGCTGAAAATTGTATAGAGCTTCCATCCATCTATTGGAAAACATGGGAGTGATGGGCCTCCCATACTTAAAAACATCAAGAAACAAAGACTCTTATGTCCAAAAGATATTTCTAAGTATTCAATGGGAGGGAGAGGGAAGATGTGAGGCACCCCTCTCCCTTGATTCTTGTTCGATACCAATCCCTCAAATATGAATGGAGAAACCCAAGTTTACTCTCATAATTTCAACATGTGTAATTGGTGGTTTTCTAATTATGATTGGCAATCAATTGGAAATTACTCCTCTTGGTCATTTCGGAATCCTCTATTGGAGCAAAGTGAGGTAGGGGTCCCCCTTCACTTTTGGAATTCCTAGAGGGAAGTAAAGAAATTGGGAGATCTCCTCTCAACCCTTTTTTATTCCCTTATAGGCCTCCTATTGATTGGTGTTTCTTGGGGACTAATTTCCAACCTTCATGCTTCTTTTAGAGAATTCCCCAACATACAACAATTGGAATATAATGAACAAGAAGAGAAAAAAAATAAATAAAAGAGCATTTCCAATTACATGCACAAGGAAATTCAATGAAGACAAAAGGTGAAAACATAATGAAAACAAGTGGGTTGTTAAGTGTTCTAAACCAAAAGAATTTGGTTATGGTGAATGGCAAGCTAAATCTGAATCATACATGTTAAAAAAAAATCTACACTATTCTAAGTGATTAGAGCAAACTAGATAGAAGAAAAAATAAAAAAAGGCTAATGTATCCACTAAAACTGAATTCTTACATGCCATCCTCATGAATCTCAAGAAAAAAAATATGCTAAACATACCAATACATAGAGCAAACACAACTTATAGCAATTCAACCTAGGTTATTTTAACCTAAAAGAGCATGGAAAACAGTAAACAAAAAGCTAAAATATAGTGATTAAGGATCTTATGATAGAGATTAGAAATAATACCTCTCAAGGAAATTCAATGGTTGGGGAAATACCAAGTGTTAACTATTAAGGGCCTCTTTGTGAAAACTAAAGTTGGAAGGGATTTAGTAGTGAGGAACTAAAAATCAATTTTTGGGAATATAAAAGGGACGAAAAAGGATGGACATTCCATATTTAGTGAGCCCTCTCCAAGGAAACCTAAGGGTGGAGAAAAATAAGATTTAAGAAAACAGAATCTTGACCTTTGGCATGGTTAGGAAGGGTATTTTTGTGTGATTTTAAAAGGAAGTTTAGATGGGGGTGGGTAATTTGGAATGGGTTGGAGGTGTCAAAGGTGTTAGGACCATGGAGAATGTAAACATTAAGTAATCTGGCCACTAAGATCACAAGAATTGGAATCTCTCTTGATGAAAGGGCAAGATAGGAAATTCTTGTGGTAAAATTTAATGTGAGGGTTGTATGGGGTCTGCATAAGGTGCAAATGAGCTTTGATAATTTCAAAGAGTGTATTGGTGTGAAATTTTTTAATTGAAAGGATATCGACTAATGTGAACTATCGAATTAGATTTTTTTATGGAGTGGTAGAATGGGTATTTTGGGTTTAAAATTTAGTGGATGATCAATCTTTGGGTTTATGGAAGTCTTGGTAAGGTTTGGGAGACTTGGATGAAATGTTGTGACAAAAATCTTGAATTTGAAGAGTGACAACCAATAAGAATGGTCAATTTGGTATCTTTTAAATGAAGGGTAAAATGGTCATGTTAAACAAAGGGTAAAATGGTCATGTTAAGGTCTAAAAGTTTGAAGGTGTTGGAAGATGTGTTATGATGAAAATCTTTAATATTGAGGGTGGTGGCTAATAAGAATGGTCTATTTAGAATATAAATGAGGGGTAAAATGGTCATTTTAAGGTCTAAAATTTATTGGATCATCAATCGAGAGGTTGAAAAAGGTTTTGGTTGAGTTTAGAAGTCTTGGATGGTGTATTACGATGAAGATCTTGAAATAGGAGAGTAGCGACCAATAAGGATGATTTCTTTGGAATCTTCATGTGAGAGGTGCAAATTGGGTATTTTGATGTTTGAATGATGGATGGTCAATTAGGAGGTTGATGGAGGTTTTGTAGGATTTGGAGGTCTTGGATGATGTGCCACCATGGAGATCTAAGATTTTGAGAGTCACAAGAAACAAGAGTGGTTGATTTGGAATCTTTTTATATGAATGGTAAAATGAGAATTTCTAGGTTTGAAATTGGATAGGTTGTTGATCAAAAGGTTGATGAAGGTTTTGGTAAGGTTTGAGTGTCTTGAGAGAAGTGTCATGATGTAGATCTGTGATTTTAAGAGTAGCAGGTGGCGAGAGTGGTCAATAGAAATCTACAGAAATAAAAATCCTATAAAAAATATGAAGAAAGGAAGTGTTCTTGAGAGAAAAAGAAGAAGAAGAAGAAGAAGAAGAAGAAGGGAAAAAAATAATGCGAAAGCAATCAGTTTTGGCAGCCCCCCTCTCATTATTATTTATACATAAGGTAAAAAAAAAGGTAAAATGACAAGTATGTCCTTATATGTCAGCTAAAGGATCCCCACAAGTGTGTTATGGTCCCCACTACCTATCTAAACAAATAATCAATAAAATTAACTCATAAATCTACACAAAATCCTTGACACTCCCCCTGAAGTTGGGAGTAAATGGCACACATTCCTAACTTGCACAGGTCATGTTCAAGCTTGTTCCTTGCAACCCCTTGGTGCAAACATTAGCTAACTGTAACTCAGAGGATATATATGGTAGGCAAACTTCACTGACTGTCAACCTTTCACTTATGAAGTGTGTGTTAACTTTAATGTGCTTTGTCCTATCATGCAGAAGTGGATTATGGGCATTATTGTTTGCAACTTGATTATTACAATACAACATCATGGGCTCCTTTACATCTATCCCAATCTCACTTAACAAGAATCTAACCCAATGCAATTCTAAGATACCATGGACCATAGATCTATACTTGGCTTTTGCACTTGACCTTGCAACCACTAATTGTTTTTTGCTTTTCCATGAGACTAAATTTCCTCCTACATGGGTGCATACCTTTGATGTATATCTCTTGTCATCTAGACATTTTGCCTAGTTTGCATTTGTATAGGATTCTAGCTTCAAATTCCCATGATTTGAGAATAAAATATCTCTTCTTGGATATTTCTTTAGGTATGCAAGTATCCTATTAATGGCTTCCTACTGCTAAACCCAAAGAGCAATGCATATATTGACTCACAACACGAGAAATGTTTCGGTGTGTCATACATAGGTGTAGTAGTCAACCCACCATCCTCTAACATCTCCCCACATCCTTAACCAACTCACCATCCAAACTATTAATCTTGTGGTTCAGATCAAAAGGAGTATCAATAGGAGAATATACTAATAGAGACTTTTAGGCTTATTTGAGGACTTATGGCATTCAATCTTAACATAGTTGTCCAGGTACTCCTTAACAGATGGTGTAGAAGAATGCAAGAATGGCCATGTCTTTACTGTTGTTAAGACACTTCTACAAGAATCCCATGCTCCACCTTCCTTTTAGGTGGAGGCAGCCTGTACAATTGTGTATTTAATCAACCATTTACCTTCCTCTGTCTTTGCTAATGCATCTCTGTTTCAGAAGCTCTTTGGTTGTCTTCCTAACTTGTCTAATTTGCATGTTTTTGGTTATATGTGCTTTGTACATTTTCCTTTTCATGAATGTATAAACTAATTATTCAATCTATTATGAGTGCCTTTGTTGGGTACAATCCTAATCACAAGGGCTTCTTATGTTATGATCATACTATTCATCGTATTCGGATTTCACAAAATGTTGTATTTCTTGAGCATATTTATATCATTGTTGAAATTGCTTAATTGTTTGTTCATTCTATCTCTGTTTTGTAGAATTTTGATTCAAAGGATTTTCCCTGATCTCCCTATAAGTGATATATCTTCCTCAAATACCTCTATTCCAACCAATAATTTTTTCTCTTCCTCTTCATCATTCTACATGTATTTCTCAACCTCCTAATTGCTATGGGTTCTTTTCAAGTCATTGTTTATTTTCTAGTGTTTTATCCTCCACAGATATCCCTTGATCTTACTAGCAAACCATTAGGAGTCTTCATTGGACAGAAGCCATGAATGATGAGATTAAGGCTCTTCTTGAAAATGATACTTGGGATCTTGTGCTTTCTCCTTCAAATGCTTCTATCGTTGGGAGTTGTTGGATTTGTACCATCAAATTAAAATCTAATGGATCCCTTGATTGATATAAGGCTCAATTAGTTGCCCAAGGTTATGATTAGGAGTATGAAATTGATTATGGAGAAACTTTTGCTCCAGTCACTAAGATCGCAATTCATGTTTTCTTAGTACTATCCTTTATCCAATCTTGAACCATTTACTAGCTAGATGTTAGAACGCCTTCCTTCATGGTTAGTTGAAAGAGATTATTCATATAAAGCCTCCTCTTGGTTACTATAGTGATCCTTCCTTGGCATGTCACCTAAAGAAATCTCTATATGGTTTGAAACAAGCTCCCCAAGCTTGGTTTGAGGATTTCTAGGATGTTGTAGTCACAATAGGATATAACCAAAGCTCTTCTAATCACTCCCTATTTGTTAAACAATGGCTTCAAGGTATTACCAATCTTCTGTTGTATGTTGATGCTATGTTGCTCACTAGAAATGATGATGAAGGCATCCACAACTTGAAGCCTTTACTTCATCATTCCTTCCACATGAATGATCTTAGACCTCTTGCCTATTTCTTGGGGTTAGAAGTTCATCGCAATGATCGAGGATATTTTATTTGTAAACAAAAATTTGCTTTTGATCTTGTTTCTCTTGTTCGCATCGCTAAAGAGAAAGATGGTTATACTCCCTTGGAGTTGAATGTTAAGCTATCTAAATTTGATGGTCCATTACTTCTAGATGCTATATTGTATTGCTAGATTGTGGGATCCTTTATCTATTTCACTATGACTCGATTTGATATCTCATATGCCGTTCAAGTTGCGAGTTAGTTTATTTCTATTCCATAGAAGCCTTATATGATTGTTGTCCATCACATTATTTATTATGTTAGATGCACACTTTCTTAGGAACTATTTTTCTCCTCTCTTGTTCAGTTGAGAGCATATGCTAATGTTGATTAGGTTGATTTCCCTGACACCCATAAATCTACTTCTGGATGGTATGTTTTTCTATCTCTTATCTCCTAGAAGTGCAAGAAGTAATTGACAACATCTAAATCTTCAATTGAAGCTCAGTATAGGCCAATGTTTTCCGTTTGTAGTGAGATTGTTTGATTATAGTCTCTCTTTATGGACATTGGTAATCAATTTCCCACTCCTATTCCTCTTTATGATGACAACACAAGTGCCATCAAGATTGCGTTAAATTTATCTTCCATGAGAGGACCAAACATATTGTGGTGGATTGTCATTTCATCCGAGATCTTGTGGACAAACATGCAAATTACTAATATCTTCACCAAGGCCATGACTAAGGCTCAACATCTCTATCTTGTGGACAAATTGATGCATATGTTTATGTATTAGTTTGAGGGGGGAGTGTGGAGAATCTAAGAATGATGTATAATTTTATCATAGACCCTTTCATACACTATTTTTGTATTTTATAGCCTTTGTATTTGTTCTCTTCCTCTTTTATCCCTTTATGGGCATTTATGTAATTGTACATATTTTCTTAATATAATAGAGGCTCTTTGGGGTGGGGGTCGACTGTTCTATTGACACCCCGAAATTGTTTGTCTTCCTCTTGTTCAAACTCTCTAGTTGACAAGACTACACTCTTCTTTTAAAGGGAATGGGTAGCTTTCACTAGTTGTAAATTACTTTCATGAAGGAAACATCATTCAAGAAAGCTAAAAAGTGGATTACTTGATAGGTTCACCAAGAAATTAGGGATTGATGTACTAGATTTCATGGAAAATGGAAGCACATGCACTCCTTGATTGGATAATAGCTATTGATGACTTCTTTTGAATGGTTTGATACAAGTGATGATTATCATGTATGGTGGAGAGGATCTTCTACATAAGCTTGGGCAATCACCTATCACCCATTGGGAAGAGATGATGCTAAAGTTGAAGGAGAAGTACTTGCTCTTAGACTATGAAGAAGCTCTCTTTAAGAAACTAATCAGACTTCAACAATGGAATGTACCCATAGAAGAGTACATGGAAACGTTCAATGAATTGACAATTGATGATAATGACGGCACAGTAATCTTGTGCATCTAATTACCACCGAGAAGAAAAATAAGGCTAACATGCATCTTAGTCTCAATTGAGTTTATTGTTCCAAATAGCCATTTATTTAAAGAAATTTCTAGTATGCAGTTTTGAACCATGAAATGCACAAAAAAGGGCCACCTCATCATGCTTTTTTTGCCACAACATATTTAAAGGATGCTGAGCTCTCTTTGAAAATTATCCCCTTCTTTGTAAGTTCTAGCTTTTGTTTTTTTTTTCCACCACTCTTAAAATCCTCATACCCCCATTGTGGACAACCTGGGATCACTCCATGCAATATCTGTTCCTTTCTTACAACAAGAAAATAGATAGATAACACATGTCTGGACAATACAAGCATTCTTTTTTCTTTTTGTAGATGTCCTTCTGTAGTTCTCATCATGGCCTATGTCCCATGTAAGTTGAAATCACTAATCCTTCTTCTATATCTTATTTTGTCCTTCTGTTTATTGGGCTTTCTTAATTTGTTTTGTTTTAGTGAATTTTAGATATAAGGATACATTGGGATGCTTATATGTCAGAGGTATGAACTTTACAAGGGAAAGCACATCTTTTTTGGATTATATGATCCATGATTGGATTTTGATGGTTTGGATCTCCCAATAGGTAACTGGGTTTTCTTAAAGGAAAAGGAGATTACCGGAATTTGAATGTAGATAGAGAGCATCTGGTTTTCTCTACATATACTCTGCCATTCAGTTTGTCACTAGGGGGAGGCCTACCCAGCTCAGGTAAAATATCTGATCAAGAAAATAAGAAACTCTAAATTATGTTCATACAATAGGAATATTTACTTAGCTTTCTCCCGTGGACAAAGAATAGTGTTTTTCTTGACAAAAAAAGAAAAAATATGAAATATTTTAAAACCATCAGATCTTAAGAGTTTGTCTTGTTAATGGAAATAAATATACAATCATGGTGAAACTAATAAAATGTTCATTGTGTCCTAGATTTCTTTTGCTCTATTTAAAACAGTTAAGCTTTGCCTATGTTAAGGAACGGAACATTTGAAAAAAGAGTGGGTGGGGGCAATCAATTAAGGTCAGGGAAGAACCAGGCTATGTGCAAACCACAGGCCTGATAAACACAGAGGACTGATGGGATGGTCCCTATTAATGATTCAACAAATAGCAAGACCTTGCAACTCATACAGCTGGTAGAATACAGACCATGAATTTGCAACAAGGTTCCTATGTATTATGTCTTCTTAAACTTTCAATGAAGTTTTTGAGACTATAGGACTAGAAAGAGAAACACAAATAAAATTTCAAAATAATCGGTTTAGCTTCCTAAGACAAGATAATATAGACCTAAAGGTTCTAAAAACAGAAAACTTTACATATATTCCATCTTTTTGGATAAATTAGGTAAAAATTTGTATTAATATAAAAAGGTTGTAGGCTGAACAGTGTGAACCTTTGTTCATTAATCCAAAAATTATAAAAAAGGATGAAATAGCATCTTAACTTCTCTCTGTACTCTAAGATCCGCATCTCAAATTTTCTTCCAAGGAGCAGATAGGTTAATCAACTTAAAGTGGTCTCTTCAATCTTAGTAGAGGTTGACGAGTGCTGATTGCTTTTGCCAACTTCCTAGAATGTTTTAGATGATGAAGAATGCAACAAAAGTCACTTACTTGATGGATGCCTGAAATAATACCTTGTTAGGGAATTCCAACACTATATCATCTTCCACATCCTCCACATCCTCCTATTCTCTATTGTGTGAAGCCAAATGCTGATTTATGTTAACATGACCAATCCAATATTTGGGATCAGACATGCATATGGCCTTTATATGCTTAGTATATCATACAGATTTACAGTGAGCAGATGCTCCATTTTCTGCTTCACTGCTTCAAGTTAACCATGATGTTTTCCTAATAATGTGCTCATCATAAAATTGACTTCTTATGATCGGATATCCAAGTAACAACCATGCAAGTCTGCACACTCTCTATCAATAGAAACATTCTTTCCTTTCATCCCCAAATTAAATCATCCTTTTTATATGTGAGAGTTACAACAAATCGTTGTGCCATTTTTCAGGGAACATCATTTACTGCTTTCAAGTGTTCATTCAAGCAATATAAAGTTTCATAGATCTCCTTCCTGTTCTCATGCCTTGAATCCCTAGCCATAAACTCATGGACCCAGTTCCCTACTTGGATTAAACTACAACCAGGCACTTTCTCTATGCCCTCCTGTCTCATTAATGCTCGAATGCTTGCAACATCTTCCCATCGTCTGATTGATGCATTGATATTTGAAATCAGCATTAGATAACCAGGATTTGAAGGTTCCAGAGCAAGGATCCTTCTGCAAACAAAATCTGCTAATTCTTTATTTCCATGGATCTTACAAGAACTAAGCAAAGAGGCCCAGATAACAGCATTGGGCTCCAAAGTCATGCTCATTATAAAACTGACTGCTTCCTCTAACTTCCCTGCCCGTCCAAGAAGATCAACCATGCATCCATAATGCTCTATTCGGGGTTTAATTTGGAACTGTTGTACCATCTGGTTAAAAACCTGTTTACCCTCTTCCACCAGCCCTCCATGGGTGCAAGCAGAGAGGACAGAAATGAAGATAACTTCATCGGGATCTATTCCATCTCTACACATTGAATTAAAGAGATCCAATGCTTCTCTGCACTGGCCATTAACTGCTAGGCCTGAAACCATTGTTGTCCATGTGATTATACATCTTCTTCTCATCTGACCAAAAACTTCTTTCGCCTTTTCTATGTCCCCACATTTTGCAAACATATCTATGAGGGCATTTCCTAGTGGCACTGATAAACTAAATTTGTTTTTCTTAATATAGGAATCGATCCACTTACCCTGCTCAAGAGCCCCCAAGTGAGCACAGGCAGAGAGGACACTGATTAGAGTAGCTTCATTGGGGATACACTTACCATTGATCAACATATGGTGAAATATATGCAGAGCTTGATCAAATAAATGGTTATCAATGTACCCAGCAATCATTGCATTCCATGAAACTACATTCTTGACTGGCATCATCTCAAAAAGGTCATTTGCAGAAGCAAGATCCCCACTCTTGGCATACCCTGAAATCATGGCTGTCCAAGAAACCACTGTTATATCTGGCATATGATCAAGCAGAGATCTTGCACTCCTCAAATCACCTTGCCTGACATATCCGGAAATCATGGCATTCCAGGAAACTTCATTCCTCACTGGCATCTGTTCAAAGATTGAGCGTGTTGACTCCATATCTCCAACCTTGGAAAGCCCTGTTATAATGGAATTCCAGGACACGGTATTCCTCTCTGGCATGGAATGAAACAACTTAACTGCAGATTCTGTCTCTCCATGTGTCATGTATGCACTAATCATAGAATTCCACGAAACAACATCTCTTTCACACATTTCCTCAAATACCCTACAAGCTGAAACTAAATTCCTACTACAATTAGAGTAGAAATCCAACATAGTATTTTGAACAAATACACTAGAACCATATCCTAATTTCAATACGTCGCTATGTATTTCTGTACCATCTTCAAGATCTTCAAGCGATTTGCAAGATTTGAGAAGGAAAGTGAAGGTAAAACTATTGGGGGAGATGGATAAGGCCTTCATCCGGTTGTAAGTCAAGAACCCATCTCTCCGGCGACCCCTATCGATGAAGCACTCAATCATTGTGTTGTAAACGAAAACATTCGATGAATCAGAGTTCTCAAAGATCTGAACTGCATAATCAACAGAATGAAAAGCTGAAGAAAGACTGATAAGCTTCGGTAAAATATAACTGTTCTCTTGAAGACCATGTACGAAAATCTGGAGATGGGTTTGCTTCATTTCTATAATATTTCTACAGTTTTGTAAGACTTGTAGTATTTTCTGCTCCATGTATGTCTCGTAGCTCAAGAAGATAGTTATTCTCGTTGATCTTGCAAGAGCTAGAACAGAGACAGTTGCGTCATTTCAGTTTCCACACAACGTTTTCGTTTTAGTCCGGATTGAAATAAACCCTGACCAGGGGTGCTCACGGTTCGGGCCTAAATTCCAAACCGAACCGGTAACCAAAATCGAATTGAAGTCAATCAGTTAACTGGTTGATAGTTCGATTAACTGTCAGTTTGGTTTATCGGTTTTTTTATTTTTATAAAATATATTATAAATATATATATATATATAAAATAAAAACTAAATATACAAATAAAATATTATATTATAAATAATAAATAATATATTATATATTATAAATAATAAAAAATATATAGTGTATATAATATACATAAATATATGTAATATATGTAAACACACATGATTTTCTGAAAATATCGAATCAAAACCAAATCAATCGTTTTGTTTAACCAGAATTTTTCATTCGGTTCGGTTTTTTGGTTTTTCTTGTTCACCCCTAACCTTGACCCAACCCAAGTTATTAAATCTCCAAACTTTGATATGGGTTGGAATGAGAAATTAAGGATGGTCAGATTTCTTCACTTCCATTTCTAAAATGTTTTTATTTAAGATATTTTTTTGGGTAAATGTGACAAAGACCCCCTATACTTGAAATCTATCATTACAATATTTTTTAATCCCTACACTACCCTTGTCTTGAATTGATTTTTTAGTACATCTTTCTTATATATATATATATATATATTATATAATATAAATATATATTGTTTGAACATTGTTGCAGTTGGGTGGGGCTGTTTTCAGATGAGTTTTGGCCGGAAAACAGACCCCGAACCAGGGAGATGTAGGAGAACGGAAAGAAAGAAATGGAGATGCTCGAAAGAAGCATGCCCAGATTCAAATAACTATGAGAGACATATGCACGGAAAGAAATGTGGAAGTTATTACGGCAAACACCTCTACAACAATCTCATCAATACCCAAAAACCCCTCCGCCATTACCTACAACTCCTCTGCAAATTCCTCTTCTTACTCCCTTCACTCTCTTCATCAGTTGCTGCTGAAACCAATCACCAACACCATTCTTATTACAACATCCCACATCATCTCTTCCTTTATCCCCATTCATCCTCTTCCAGACCTCCTGGCAACGGGTTTTCGCTTCAAAACAACTCCAGTACCCATTTGTTCTTGGACTCTGGATCTTAATCTCAAGCCGACAAAGATTACAGGTTTGTATAGAACAAGATTACAAAACTAACGGCTCAGTCCTCTTGAAATCCCAACAATGGTATACTAATTTTCTCTCTAGTTATCTGAACAAAAAGAACAGGTATTTTCATGGATTGAAGGAGAGGTGGATGAGCGTGCTTTCTTTTCAGAAACTTCTGGGACTGCTAAGAGTGCACCGGATTCATCGCTTGATAATTCGTGGCGATTTACACACCCAAACAGAGGAGCTGCTCTGCTTTACAAGGCGACTACTCTTAGCTACAGTTGCAAAGCCTTACTGACATTTCGAAACAACAAAAATAGCAGCAAGAGCAGCATTGCTTTGTTTTGGGTACCGACTTCAAATCCAAAAGGCCGCAGAAGATGGAGAGAGAAGAGGAACCCCAACAACCTCTTCGCCACTTCTTCGATGAGTGGCCACCAAAGAGCAGAGACTCGTGGCTCGATTTGGAGGATGACTGATCGAACTGGGCCTCATTCTCCCCAACCCAGCTCTCGATTTCCACTCCTATGCCATCTCTCGACTTCGCAATCTCCAATTCCCGAACCCAGAATGGTAATTTGATTCCGTCGAGAGAACAAATGAGGATGATATTGCAGATATTGTTCCTTGGTATGTATACTATATGGTGAATAGTTCATTTGAATTAACTCCTTTTTTTCATGATAAAGAAAGATTGGCTAAGCTTAGGAGTATAGGTAGAATGTTAGAATCAGTTTGTGTCGTTTTACCTCGAAGAATCTTTTGGTTATCTGAGAAACCTATGCATGAATTTCATGGCATAGTGGTGAGGTCTTGAATTTATCATGGTCGAATAATAAGGTTAAGATGGCTCTTACAGAATAAAGTGCATTTTCTTGTCTGTAGGTCAACTTTGTTACCATTAGCCGCTGCAACGAGTTGTGGCTATGACTGAGAAGAACGAAAAACAGAGGAAAGCGGGAAGAAGAAAAGGGAGGAGAGAAAGCGGAAGGGGAAGAAGAGAAATCGGAGGTAGATGGGATTACCGCCACTACTATTTTGTTCTATTCTGTTCGATGAACAGTGTTTTTTTCCCAATTGTTATTATAAGGGTAATATGGAGATTGAAAAATATTACAATGGCAGATTTTAACGAAAAGGTAACGGAAAGGGGTCTTTGTCTCACGGTCATAGTACAAAGGGGGTCTTTGTCGCGAAACAAAGTATAGGGGGGTCTTTGTCACAGACCCTATAGTACAGGGGGGTCTTTATAATTTACCCTTTTTTTATGAAAAATAGAGACTCACTCAAGCTTGGGGTAGCCCTTCCCCAACAATCACTTAACAAAAGCTCGAAAAGAACTATCTAATATTTTTCATTTTTTGCTAAGTAAACTGTCAAAGTGATACAAACATTGGGAAAAATAAAAATTTAACAAAATATAGTTAAAAAAATACAAAATAGACAACAAATTAGAAAAAAAATAGATATTTTATTTCATTTGAATTTGAACAAATAAATGGATGAATTAAATATTGGAAATGGAATAAAATATAATAAAATTATAAATTAAAAATAAAAATTCCAATGGTATTGTTGAAAAAATAACAAATAACTTAAAATAAGCTTGAAAAACAAAATTTACAATAATTTTTAAAATGTTATACAATTAGTGAGCATATAAAATAAAAAAACGTTGACTTCATCATTTTTCTTTAAGTTCCACCTGCAACTCCTTGACCCTGATCATTATCTGCTTCTCGTATAGCCTATCCTCAACATCCAGTCAACCTTTCAAGCATATGCACATCTCCAAACATTCATCATTTATGCTACTTCTCTTGTCGTCCAACACCCTAGTACCTGCACTAAAACAAGGCTTCGATAGAATTGTAGATACTAAAGGGGTTAGTAGATCATGTGCCATGGCGACAAGAATTGTATAATTTTTTCCATGTTCACTCTATCATGCTAAAATATCAAAATTATTTAATTCCTTCGAGTTGAAGAAATTATTTAAATTAGAAAAAAATGTTTGTAAATAAAAATTAAGTTTAGTAAATGAACTTGTTGATAAAGTAATAGTATATTTCAATCCTTTACTACTAGATGTTTCAGAAGTGGAAGTTGGAATATAAGTTGAAGTATTCTTATGCCCTAATAATTGAGATTCATATAAACTGTAAATTTGAAATAATAGATTATTAATTTCTACTTTTTATTTCCAATTCTAGTATTCATATTTTCACAATATGATTCAAGTAAACCATCTAAACCATCTTTCCTAATCATAAGATCTAATATTATAGCTAAGCAATATAGAGGAGAAATATTTTCCCAATATTTTTTAAATTTAAGTTCATTGTTTCAATAGGACTTTTAAAATTTGAATTGTTTCTATATTTTGCAAAGTATTCACTAATCATAAATAAATGATTAACTAAAACACAACTAATTGGGTAATAAACACCCAAAATTCAATAGTTGTATCATAAAAAAATTGTAAAAATTCTTTTATAAAAGCTACAATTTCCTAGTCATCTTTAGTTATAAAATCATGTGGTATTTGTTATTATAAAAATTAGCAAGAATATCTTTGTATGAAATTCAACTTTCTAACATAGAATAGATATAACTCCATTTATGTTGAACATCTAAAACAAAATGTTTATATTTTAAACCATATTTTTGACATAAATATTTAAAATCCTATTTTATTGTTCTAGAACTTCTAATATATATAATACAATTTTTATCTTTAGAAATATGATAAGAAATAATATTTAATGCATCGTGAACACATTAAGTTTAAGATGTGATATGCACATATAATATGAGATAATTAACTATTTAAACATTGTTTTGATTGGTATTTTAAAATATTTATTGCTGAATGGTTATTAAAACTAATAGAGTGTTTAGTAACACAAATATAAATTATATTATATTTAAAAGTCCAAATATCAGAAGTAACTGCAACTTTAGAATAAGAGTTGACAAAAAAGAAATTATTTTTTTTTTTTTATGAATAAAAAGTTTAAAGCATCTGATCTAATAGTATTTCTAGAAACTTTTTGAAATTGGGGATTTGCAAAATGTTGTAAAAACCTTTCAAGCTTAGTGTCTTCAACTAATAAAAATGGTTGTTCGACATGTATAATATATTTTGCTAATTCTTGCCTCATTTTTTTCTTGAGAATATTTAAAAGTACCAAAAAACCTATGCCTAATTTGTGTTTGTAATGATTGTTTCCCTTCTTCACTTTTCTGATGACTAAGAATATGTTTGCCCAAGTGGCCAGTACCACCCTTGCTACTATAAAACTAAACTCACTATTACATTTATGGCAAATGACTCTTTCCCCTTGCTCTCAACCTCTTCTATGATAAATACTTCCTAGACCGAGCTAGTCAACTTAGTGTAGGTGCATACTACTCACTCAGATCCTCAAGGGACGTCCAAACATCATGATTAACACCCTATAAACACACGCAAGCAATCTATGATCAACCCCCCACATTGTGATGAACCTGCGGTTCACCATCACCTCCGCGACGAATTGGTGGCAGATACTGCAAAACCGCAATAAACTTGCGATTCACCGAATCTAGCCAGCGCCCGAACCTAAAGAAACCATATCTGGACCCATCCAAAGGTCACAAACCCACATGTGCGTGTGATAAAGCTATGCCCGATAAGGCATGCAGTGAACTCATTGCCTGCGAGCTCACTCGCGACAATGGGTCAGAAGAGACACAGGTTGGGCCCATGGCAAGGCCCGCGTATGCTCGAAGACATGCAGACCTCTTGACAGCAAAAGACCTTATGAGCCGCTATGTGGAAGCGGTGAGATGCCAACCGCCGAAAAGTGGCGTCACTGACACCACATAGGATTAGTCATGGCACACAAAAGGGTAGTAGCACACGTAAGTAATGAGGGATCTCAAGGATAAGGAAAGCCAATCTTTGAGAAGATCCTCATGAAACACGTGGCGATACCCCACTAGCGCGTCCAATAATTGACAGCAAATCAAATATCCCCTTTCCCGATACGATTATCCCCATCTCCTACCTTTTAGGGTCTTGGGATCCCCTCCATAAATAGGGATCCTCCTCATATCGAAGGAATCACTCAATTCGGAGCATTTCTGCTATTAGTACCCTCGAGTATCCGTGACTCTTCCATTCTCTAGGACCTTAACCTGCATCTTTCCCAGACCCAAGGCCTATCTCTATCCTTCAAAGAGACCGCCCCATCTAGCCTTACCCCCCATACTACACTTAGTGCCCTTCTTTTTCTTTCCACTATTAGCAATACTAGGGGTGGGAACTTTGATAATATTAGTAGCATCCATATTGGTGTTGACACTATCATATTGCGATTAAACATCGTCGACATTGAACATGTTGGGAAATTGGTTTCGGGAGGAATCTACAATTTTTTTAAATTATAAAAAAATAAAAATTAATTTAAGTATAACTTGAGATACTTGAACAAGCCTTCTTCTTGTTGAAACTTGAATAAAGTTGAGAATTGGAGAGTAGAGAGAGTATGTGAGTGTGTATAAGAGAGTATGAGAAAGTATGTGTTAGTGTGATGAGAATGGTAGAGGATAGGGGTATTTATAGGAATTGGAAATAATTCAATTGCCCAAAATACAATAAAAAACTAGTCGTTTTTAAGTTGTTGGTTGGGGTATTTTGGTCGTTATAAAGCTAATTATCACTTTACCTTAGTTGTTATATAGTTGTTGGGGGCATTATTATCATTTTTCTCTCCTTAAAGCCAAAATACATAAATACCCCCTAACTAGTTGTTTATAGCTATTGGGGGTGTATTTATGTAAAAATACCCCCTAAAAGCAAAAACTAGTTGTTTGGAGGTTCCAATGGCTAGTTTTTTGCAGGCAGGCAACGCTTAGCCCGCTATGGGCCCGAGGCTAGGCCATGTCGTGTGTTGGGCCATGTTGGGTCATGGGCCATAGGCAGTATGGCCTGCACTAACGTGTTGTTCCATGCTGGCCCATGGGCCTGGAAATGCAAGCTTGACATAGCCCATACCATTGTCTTGTGCCCAACATGGCCCAATTTACAACTCTAATTTTAAACACCAATCTTGAAATATAACTATTTTGGCCACCGGTTCTCGGGGTCAAATGGTTAGACTTGTCTAGTCTGAACCCTAGTTAAGCAGTTTTGGGGTTCAAAACCGGACCTTGACCCATGGTCAGTTTTGGATCAATTGGTTTGACTATCTAGTTTGGTCTGATTTTCAAAACCATGCTACTACCAACTTCAAATCTCCCACAATGATGATCGTTCTGTTTGCAAACTTACCAGGCAGCTCACCACCAGGGAGCTCGTCACCAAGTAGCTCACTACCAGGGAGCTCGTAACCAAGTAGCTCGTCACCAGGGAGCTCGTCACCAAGTAGCTCGTCACCAGGCAACTCACCACCAGGGAGCTCGTCACTAGGGAGCTTGTCACCAAGTAGCTCGTCACCAGGCAGCTCACCACCAGGGAGCTCGTCACTAGGTAGCTCACCACTAGGGAGTTTGTCACCAAGTAGCTCACCACCAGGCACTTCACCACTAGGTCAAATGACGAGGTACTTAGCCAAAAAAATTGATACATCACAAAAAATTGGTACGTGACCAGAAACGGTTACATCAATTGGCTTGTTTGTGGAACACGCTACAAAAAGCTAAGTTCTCATCCTACAAAAGCTAAGTTCTCATCTTACAAAAGCTAAGTCCTCACTTTTTAGAAATTGAAGCTCTCACTTTATATTTTACATTTTTTATGAACTCAAAGACTACGCAGGGAGCTAACAGACTAAGTTTACTTTCAATTCAGTTAAAGCCTCACCAGTCCTCTTTGCAAGGTCCCCCCTACAAAGATGAGCTCTTTGTGTCTTCCGCGGGAGTTAGCGGCCAACAGACTACATAGGCGCCCTTACTGGTCGAGCCTTCCAAGGTTCCCGTGTGAGCTGGTGACCTAAAGTTAGTAGTGCTGCCCCCGAAGGTCGAGCTCCTAGTAGCTTCTTGTAGGAGTGGGTGACCGGCATTACGAAGCTAATGCAACGCAATCATAGCTCTAAGGCACTTCACCACTAGGTCAAATGACGAGGTACTTAGCAAAAAAAAGTGATATATCACAAAAAATTGGTACGTGACCAGAAACGGTTACATCAAAAACCAATATGAAATCGGAACTGCTTTGTCCATTGATTTTTGGGTCAACAGTTTAACCATCTGGTTTTATAAAAATTAAAATAAAAAATGTCAAAATTTGTTGTTTGGGTTGAACGGGTTAATGGTTTGACTACCTAGGTCAATGGGTCATTGATCAAGTCACGATTTTTGTCTAAGGAACGGGTTAAGGGTGAAATGAAACCGGTTGCTTAGATAGTTCTTGGGCTAAATGGTCCGACTGTCTGAGTCAATGACGATGGATCGAAAACACTGACTTCAAGAGTTGTCTAAGCTTTTGCTACATTAATAGAAGTTGGTATCGAAATGTTGCTCAATTGAAATTTGAATTATCCTTTTATATATATATATATATAGAGAGAGAGAGAGAGAGAGAGAGAGAGAGAGAGATACATACATACATACATACATACTAAATACAACAATCTAGAAATTTTCTCATTTTTTATTTTTTAGGCAAATTTCTTAAACTATCCCTACTGTTTATCTAATTGAATAACTGTACCCTTACTGTTTAACAATTGTTTGCACCACCCCTACTGTTTTTGACAATTGACTAGCTCTACCCTATCATTAGCATTCGTTATGTTCCATCAAAATTTATACACACGTGGCACCACGTAACGTATAATTTTTTTTTAAAAACCAATATTATCCTTCATCCCTCTCCCTCTCCCTTCTTCTTCTTCTTCTTTTCTTCTTCTTGACCGTCCCTCTCCCTGGTGGCAGTTACAACGAACCACTCCCCGACGAAGCAATTGTTCCACTCCCCATCTCTCACTGTGGTCAAGCAGAAGAATTGTTGCAATGTTCCTCTCCCGATTTTGTCAAGAAAGCACCTAACTGAAGAAGAAAATGTCAATTTTGCAATGTTCCAAATTGTTCATCTTCAGATTCGTCTCCAATCCCGTAGGATCACTGGAATCTGAAGAAGAAAACACCTACCTAGTTGGAAGGGAAGATGAGGGAGGTGTTTCTGTAGAGAAACAAAGGTTGAAGAAGAGTGGGCTTTTTTTCCTTCCCTGTTCTTTTTTGCTTCAGTCTCCTCTATAAACTATTGATGCTTGAGGACAATCACTTTCCTTCTCTGTTCTTTTTTACCCATTGTCGCAGCACCACCGTATGAGCTTATGTGGTGAAGTAGCTGTTAGGAAATGGGGTCACGAAACTTTGGAGGAAAAGCTCTGAGCCGTGTTTGAAGACACTGTCTTTAGAACGTTACTTGCCCCCACTCAGTTTCATTGAGTTTGTTGTTGGGTTACAGGCAAATCCTTTCCCAGGATATCATTCGACCTGAACGACCGGCCCATTTAGATAAAAAAATAAAAAAATTTAAAATTTTGGAAAATGGTCAAAACCGTTCGAACGGTTAACTGGCCGGTTCAGTGGTTTGCTGACCAAAATCAACGGTTTTGGGGGGAAAAGCGGTTTTGGAGGAAAACGGTTCCCGATTTTTCAGGTCCGGTCCGGTTTTGAAAACAGTGATTTGCATACAGTGCAGCTAAAAGTCTATTTGGTAAGAAGATAAATTTGTTAATGAAAAACTAACCCAATTTTGCATTTTATTTGAACCATTTTACACTCTACATATTTGCATTTACACTTATTTGCATCATTTCCAAACGCAACCTTGCAGATTTCGGAAGATTTCCCGTTGGCACGATGGAGCTCCAACAATGGTGAGCAACACAGATGATGACCTAACTGGTCTCACAAGTCATGACTCACAACGGAAGTGATTTGGGTTAGCGTCTTGCGTGAGGATGCTATTTAACCCCTAAAAAAATGAAGAATAGGGGTTGTGGCCATGACAACAAAATGAAGAATAGCGTCTTGCATGAGGATACAATAAGAAGCAATACAACAAAGAAGCCAAATCAAAAGAAAAGGATTTGTGGCCACGAATATACTTGGAGCAGTCTTCAAAACGCAGGTGGTGATGGTCTTCCTCGTTCGAGAGAGAATGCAGAAATGAGATAGGTCTTTAGGTTTGGGGTTAAACAAGGGCAAATCGTGCCATTTCAAAAAGGTTGGGGGTATTTTTGACTTTATGCTAGCTCTGAAATGCACCTGAGCGCGTTAAGAACTAGGTTGCGTGCTTATGGTTTTAGATCTGAAAAATCATTTTAAATCATATTTCATATGCAACACCAAATGAGACTAGTGTCTGAAAAATAGATGTTTCAGACGTCAAACCTCTAAAAAGAGTTATCAAAAGCTCAATTCTTGTCCATTCGTAATTACATGAACTAAGAAAGCTAGAAAGTCATCAAGCTGTATTTGATAAAAATTTGGAAATTAAAAGAAAAGTTTATATGTGAGCCAAAAATATTCAATACTAAAGCCATATATGATAGTTGCCCCACCTAAACATGAACACACCATCTTTTGAAATGAAAAATCAAATGGAGGTGATACAAATACATTAGGTGTCATAACTTAAATTTATTACCAACACTGGCGTATTTGCATTTTATCGAGGGGTCTATAGATTGCAAGCTGCTAGGTCATCAGCTATTTTAGGTTATTTTGAGCTTTTTTTTTTTTTTCATGTGGATACCATTTGTCACTTTGGCTCAGTTTGGAAGTACAAATGCAAATATGTACAACGTAAATACATACAAAATATAAGATTTTGCACTCTACATATTTGCATTTGTACTCCTTCCAAACTCAGCCTTTACTTTGGATTCTACAACAATATTCTCGATGCATGTGGGGTATAATATGCATTTTGTAAGGGATACGATTTAGTTTTTTCAACCTCAATATTTCCAGACAAATCGTATCACCAAACAAATTGTACATTTTTAAATCACATTGCTATATGTTGTCACAATATGCAAAAGCTTTTAGGGTGCGATAATACCAACATTAATGCACCGGATTTTATAAGAACTCCAAAGTTAAACATGCTTGAACGAGAATAATACTAAGATAGATGACCTCTTAAGAGATACTCGTGTTGCATCCCAACTTTTGCCTTTGTCAAGATGGTCGAGTGCTTTAAAGCGCCAAACTCAAGTTCTAGTTCTTGAGAAAGGGCATGGGTTCAAATCCCACTTCTGGCAACATTTGATCGATAATTATTTAGTGGATGGGCTACCCTTGTTGTGTAGCCCTTTAAAAGATATAAAAATAATGCCAATATTGTGTGTTTGTACCACTGGTTTGTATAGACTTTCTCTTTTAATGTTAGTTTATTCATTGTACCAGCCCAATATTGAAATCCCACCTCAGTAGAGCTGTCAATAGATTGGTTATATAAGATAGACTAGAATTGGAACCAATTATTAATTTGGTCTGATCCGATTATATTTGACATCTATAATTACTTATAATAATAACAATAGCTTTAATTTTTGATGGTATAACATTAATAATAGCACAAGAAAATCAATTTTTAGTGACAGATAAAAACTGTCACTATAGATTATATATCCGTCACTAAAAAGTCTGTTATAACAGATAATCAATGGAATTGCATCCATCACTATAGACAGCATCACTATAACATATGGTGACGAATTTAAAAACCGTCATTAGTTGATACCTTATATTAACGGTTATATTTTTCACTATTATGAATAGGTCTGAGGTTTTATTCACTAATAAAGGTTTTTGTTTTTGAGAGGCCAACAAATTTCTTTCCTTAGTAGTACTCTACCCTTGAGAAGTCAATCAATTGAAAAGAACAAGAAGCATTAATCATGAGCATGCTTACTGAAGAAGGACAAACACCCCAAGCACTGTATAAAAAGCAAGTTTTTCTACAAGAATTCCCATTCCCTGAGATCATTCAACACATTTATCCTCAATTAAGTAAACAATAATTACCATTCAAGATGCAAATACTAAGATATTGACAAAAGCATATAAATAAATGTTGAAGTTGAATTATGCATAGCCATGAATTGGAAGATAACAACTCCAGGCATATACCTGACAACCAAGGTCACCAAGCCCCAAAATCCACTCACCATTAGTGACGACAATAACTTGGATGTTCTTCTCAGGCCAGTTCTTTAATACCTCAACAATCTTTCCCCTATTAACCCAAATACTTATCAGTTCTACTGCGAAAGATATTAAATATCCAAGCAAGCACTACAGAATAAAACTAAAAACAGAATATGATAAAGCATACTTCTCTTTTAGTAGAAAGTTCTTCTCTTGAGTAACTACTGTTAGGGGTAGAGGACCTCATAAGTAGTGAGCATCTCTCTCCTTGTCAGTGAAGGCAAGTTAGGGATGACAATTTTCCCTATTTCCCCGATCCCTATGGGGATTTGCCCCGAATGGGGCGGGGATGGGGTTGACTTTCCCTTTGCGGTGATGGGGATAGAGAAATTTTCATCCCGTTAGTGGGGACGGGGGCAGGGACGGGGAGAGCACTCCCCGCCCCCCGGGGACCCCGATCCTTGCTCCCGTGGGATCCCCACTAATATATATGTATACATACGTTATATATGTACACATACATCTATATATTAATATTTTAAAAAACAAAACAAAATTTATTTATTTTTAAATAAAATAAAAAACAAAACAAAATGATTAGCATTATAAAAAATTACGGG
Source organism: Nelumbo nucifera (assembly GCF_000365185.1). The sequence goes on from NW_010729090.1 coordinate 6,072,752, forward strand.
AAATGGAGATCCCCATGAAGACGAGGATGGGGATGGGGATGGGGAGAGGCTCCCTGTCCCTGCCCCGCCCCATTGCCATTGCTAAGGCAAGTCCCTTGTGGTACGGGTTCCTCAATAGAGAATACCTACTACACTAGAAACGGAATATTTAGTGTATAATAGGTAAAGAAATAGAATAATGAGGATAGTTAAACCACTGAATGTGGAGCATATATTGCTACACAAACAGAATAATAAAAATAGCAGCCGAAGAGCGAAGGAAAAAAAGAATTAAAAATAATCATAATGGACAAAGATATAAAACAGGTGTAACATTAAAATATTGCTAAAATATAAGAAATTATAGTTGCACCATCGCTCCCATAAAAGGAAAGAAAGTTAAAACACTGAAAACTTAAGAACAAACCATTCTTTTTCCTGCAACCTGTTTTTTTTTTTGTTTCCTTGAATGCCTTCTTGACTCTTTTCTTTTGTTCCCTCCCTTCATTACATGTGAGTAGATAAAAATTAAAAAAATTAAGAAAAAATATAACAAAAAGAAAAGCATCAGAAGGTATGGTCAATTATGAATAAGGTTTGTACAAATTAAGGGCCAAAAGAACCATCTTGGGAGGGTATTGTTTTATTGGGACATACTTTCCAATTCATGAAATAGGGCCATTTGATAATAGTAGTGTATCAAGATGATCATCTAGGTTTGAGTGTAACCAGTTACCAACCCATCACTCAACCCAAAAGCCTACAATAGCACCTCATAACCTGAAAACACTTCAAAACCAAACCTTCAACACATGCACATATATAAATCCAAACAATATATTCTATGTTATAGCATAGTAGTTGACATTTCTTTTTGACAAATAAAATAGTAGCTAACATTTTACACATAAGGTAACAGATAATTACTGAAATAATATGATGATTAAATTTTCAAATAACATCCACTAGAATTTGTCTAAGAAGAGAGAGAGATGAACACTGGAATTTATCTAACTCCTTCAACCCACTGGAATTTGTCTAAGAAGAGAGAGATGTACACTGGAATTTATCCAACTCCTTTGACCCACCCTTGCTAGCCGATCATCCTTGCCTTAATCAGGCCAAACCAACAATTTCATCATATTATCCATGCAAGCACCAACCAAATGTTGATTGTGAGTTCAATAAATAAAAGCTCCTTTAAGCCAAATAAAAGTTCACAAAAATATTGCCTTATCTCACAGGTTTTAGGCAACATGTATTGAGAATCCAAAAACATACCGAAGGGGAAACTATGAAAATTCCTTAAACTAAAACATAAGTAAATGCCTATTACAGTTGTAACTTCTCTTGGAGAAATTATGAATAAGTCATGTTCTAAGTTACCAAAAACTCTATAAAATAGAGATGAGGAGAGAGATAGAGAGAAAGGGATTTTCCGATGAGATTTCCGGCAAGGAGATGAAAAGAGGGAAAGAGATTAGGAAGAGACGAGGAGAGAGATAGAGAGAAAGGGCTTTTCTGATGAGGTTTCCGGCGAGGAGATGAGAAGAGGGAAAGGGACGCAATGGAGAAACTTAGGGGAGGTACAAACTCGAGCGGCACATTCGGAAGGTGTCACACGTATAATATCATTCAATACATTTCACACGCTTTTATGTTCGCTCGTGGGGATACCATTTACCGAATTCTCAGGCATCCACAGACCATCATTTTGTTTTGTAAATTACAAAACAATTATTATTAATAGGGTATTTACAAAAAAAAAAAAAAAAAAAAAATTGAGCGAGTTTCATGAATTTGCAAATTCTGAAATGTTTTGAAATATATAAGGAAAATAATGAGAGGGACAAGAAAATTATTTTCTTGTACCAAATTGCTCCTTTTATGAAAACCTGGAGAGGTAAGTCTTCTTCTAATCTCATCTCCTACTCTCTCTCTCTCTCTTTTTCTCTCTCTCTCTCTTCTTTCCTCCGCCTTCCCCTATCTCCGCCCACCGCTATAACTGGCTTCAGTCTGTTACTACTGCCGTGGAATGTTGCAAAATCTGAACTTGGACACCACCAATCTCTCTCACTCTCTCTTTGTCTCTCCCTGCATCATCCGAACCAGTCCCCTCATACCCTACTCTATCTTCTATCTCTCGTCGTCACTGTAATTCGAATTAACAGCGACGCTAGAAACAGACCCCCATTAGTTCTCCTCTCTGGCTTGTTTTCCACTGGTCCCCAGTGATTTTTTTATTCCCACCTTTTCCTCTATCCCGTAATAGCGCAGTCGCCCATTCATTATCAACACCTCCTTGTTCTCCAGCTTCCTCATTTTTGCTTGCCACTGCAACCCAGATTGGCAACAATATTGATAGAATTTTTTTCTCTCCACAATAATTCGATCATTTACAATCAAGAACTGATTCTAATGTGTTCCTGTCACTGTACTTGGTGTCGATTAGAAGATGGACATGAGATTCAGGAATTTGGAGTCAAGATGCTAGTTCAAGATTCTAATGGCGGTTTTGCTATAACGAAGAAGAAGAAGAAGAAGAAGAAGAAGAAGAAGAAGAAGAAGAGGGGGGAGAGAGAAGAAGGGGCAACCACCGGACTGATTCAATGGTCACCATGCTTGACAGTGCCAGAGGGGAAGAAGAAGAAACAGAATAAGAGAAAGGAAGAGAGAAAATTCAGAATTGAGGAGGGTAATTTGGTCTATAAAAGTTAACTTTTTCCCCACTTGCTGTTTTTGTAATTTGTTTGTAGACATATCTGATTTTGTCGATTCAACCCAACTTTATTATTATTATTATTATTATTATTATTATTATTATTATTAAATTTTGTATTTCATTTCTAGCACAAATAAAAATAATATTTATTTTAACAATTATTTTTATTAAATATGATGAATATACGACATTAGAAATGTTCTCAAATATTTTTGACAAAATTCTGTAGTTTTTCATTTTTTGTGTTCTATTTTTTTTAGAATATTTATTAGTCAATTATAACATCATGAGTTTCTTTGAAAAGTTGGATCATTGACCCACCATCTAGATAATAAAATAGCTTTACTTTTTGATTAGTTTTAAATTATATATTTCATCTATATTATATAAATAATTACTTATCACACTTGATTTTTGTTTGACATAATTAATATATAATTTTTTATATATTCTTTTGATTACTTGTATTTTTTTTTATTTTTTTTAAGATTTATTATTTTACGATTATATGATCGATTAATCTATTTGACCCAAAGTACTAACCCACCACCCAAAAAGAAAAATAGTTTGATTTCTAGGTTGACATTAAATTTTGTATTACACCTTCATCATTGATAAAATTATTTCTTATGTATAATGCTAATTTTTGTTCAATATAATGAATGCATAATATTAGAGATGTGATGGAGGGTGATTTGGCCCGACCTCACAGCACGGGTACACGTGGGCGTGACCTTTCTCAAATAGTGACTCAGCATGACAGCGCAACGAGCGTGAGCACAACTCGGAGGGAAAGTCCAACCGAGTACAGCTCGGCAACTCGGCGGGTAAACTACTCGTCGGGAGCCGCCTTACCCACACCTCCTCCCCGGGGTTAAGGCACTTCGGGATGTCCCGAGTTTGGGACGTCTTAACCTCTCTTAAGGCCCGAGCTCCCCCCAATGGACCTCGGGCCACTCCCAGGCAAGAACGCACCGATCCATCTCTAGACACCCCGAGGCATGGACACCTCAGGTCAGCCAGCTTGGCATAACCTGCTACAGGCAGCTCCTCACTCAAGAGACAGCCCAGCTCAAGGTGATCCGCGGAAGGGTAGTTCGGTATACCACAATAAAGCTTCCTGCTCGATCGCCGTACCCGACAAATCTGTGGATAGCAGACATGTCCCTTGTTAGATAGCGCCACGCCTGTCACCTTCAAAAAAGTGTCTCGCGCTTGACAGGCACGTACCCTGCAACGACGGCCCCGCGCGTGCCACCTCAGCCTTGCCTGTAACGGCTGTGGCAGGCTGACWGTGGCGGTTATACCTGCCCTGTCAGAAGTCAGAGGGCCTGAAGCAATGGAATTCGGTTATAAGGGGATCGTTCTCAAGGAACAAGGTATCTTCGAATCATTTTGCGCAGCCTTCACTCTTAGCCTTCCGTTTCCCTTATCTTCTTGCACACAGTACTGACTTAATCATCAGAGCATTCCCGCCGGGAAACCCCCCGGGAGTTCATCCTCTTTTCTCTCGTCTCAAGTACCTCTCAGGAGCCACGCGAGTGCCAGCTAGGAGTGATCGGATCGCGCAACATCATTTGGCGCTGTCTGTGGGAAACGCTTTAAAAGGCCTTTCTCCCTAAACTTTCACTGTTCTTTTCTTCCTTGAAAAAATCCAACACTCATGGCTTCCTCTAGCAACGCCGGATGAAGAATGGAAATGGATAACTCCAGGGAACAACCCCAGCTTCCTACTGTCTGTATTGGACAGTTCACCATCCCCCTCTCGGTGGACGGAATCCCCAGCTTGAATATGCCTCTTACAGTGGCACCCCGGAGGCCAGCCCGAATCAAATGGAGGACTTGATGCAGTGCATGCGGGCCATGCAGGCCCAAATGCAACAGTTCCAGCAACTTCAGCTCTATCAACAGCATGTGCTGCACCAGGTCTCCTAGTACCAGCATCAGCAGCAGTTTCCCCAGTTGCCTCAGCCTCATCTTCAGCAATCACAGCTTCCCCCTCGGCACCCGGTCTCGTAGCGAGCTGGGTCTCACCGACAGGAGGAGCACCCGCCTCGCCGAGGAGAGTCCCCCTAGAACACTCCAAGGAGCCAGGTCTCCACCCATGGTAGACAAGAAAGACCAGTCGCCCCAACCTCGCCACGGGCAGTTAGGTCGGGAGGACCTCAGCTCGGCAGGCTCACGTCACCTCGACCCTCGAGGCCCGATTCCCCATTCCTGGAAAACCGATTCGAAGCCTTAGCCGCAGGTTCCAAGCAAGAGCCCTCCATCCGAAGTCATCACTAGCGGCCTGAGCTATTTCCTGTACACACCATTCCTAACACTACAAAAGCGAGTAGCGCGAATGCCGAGCCCGCCAGAAAGCAGAGACGCCGCTGTCAAGCTCGCCGGTCTGCTACCCGCGACCTACCCGAGCTCGGAGGCAAAGAAGAGGTAAGCTTAGGCGAGGTCAAAGCGCTCATTCTTTCAATTCAATACCCTTATCTCCCGAGCTACTAGCAGTCCCAATGCCTAAAGATTTCAAGCTCCCCCCTCTTGATAAGTATGACGGGTCTTTCGACCCAAATGATCACATAGATGCCTTCCAGTCGCAGATGCACCTAGCAAGAGCAAGTGAGTCGTGCATGTGCGTGGTCTTCTCCACCACCTTCAGGGGAGTAGCCCGCACATGGTACCGGAACCTGATGCTCGGATCAATAAGAAGTTGGGCGCATTTCGCGTAGGCTTTCACGTCCCACTTTGTTACTAGTAAGCGGTGCCCGTGGACCGAAGAGAGCCTCCTCAACATAGTGCAGAGAGAAGGAGAATCCATCCAGGGCTACATTAAGTGGTTCAATGATGCTTGCTTGCAGATACCGCGTCTGGACCCCGTCTTGCACCTTACAACAGCTAAGAAAGGCGTGATGCACAAGGAGTTCAAATGGCACATGGTCATCAACCAACCAGTGACCATAACTGAATTTCTTAAGCTCGCGGACAAGTTCATAGCCATCGAGAAGGAGATCAACCAAAAGGGCAAGAGTGCGTCCGAAAAGAGGAAGAGGGAAGGAGAGCCTTCCAGCCAAGGGGACAACCGAAGGAAAAAGATGCAGCTCGGGGGGCAAAGCCAGGACAATCGTTCTGAGCTCCTGCGGCGGACCGAACCGATTACACCCCATTGAATACGAAGCGAGCCGAAATCCTGATGGTGATCAAGGACGCTCTGTATGTGAAGTGGCCACCCCGTATGAGGGGGAATCCTAATGAAAGAAATAAGAGTCTATTGCAGTTTTCACAAAGATCACGATCACAGTACCGAGTGTTGTAAAAACCTCTGCGACGAGATAGAGGAGCTCTCCGTCGCGGATATTTGAGAAACTTTGTACAAAATAATAATAACAATAGTAATAGAGCAGGTCGGCAAGGGGAGCACGGTAAGGGTGCTCTTGAGTCCAGCAGCAGGCTGGCCGAACAACCGCAGAGGCAGCCTCTGGAGGAGAGGCCAGTTCGGGGGACCATCCACATGATAGTGGGAGGATCGGTCATTGCGGGTTGCACTTCAGCAGCAGCTCGGACGTCAGTTCGTGAGGCCACCCGGGATGAGCAGAATCCCCCAAAGCGGCCAAAGACGGGAGACTCAATTTTCTTCACAGAAGACGATGCGCAAGGGGTCCACTATCCCCACGATGATGCACTCGTAATAAAGCTAAGAATTGAAGACTTCGAGGTCAGGCACGCACTCGTTGACTCAAGCAGCTCAGCCGACATCCTTTTCAAAGTTGCGTTCGACCACCTTCAGTTGTAGAGAAGCGACCTGAAGCCTACAGACACTCCTTTGGTGGGCTTTAGCGGAGAAGAAGTTCATCCCCTTGGGAAAATAACAGTACCTGTAGAAGTCGGCACATGGCCTTGTGTGGTCAGTTTCAAACACGACTTCTTGGTGGTTGCGACCCCCTCCCCCTACAATGCCATAATAGGTTGACCAATCACCCATGTCCTACGGGCGGTGGTCTCCACTTACCATTTGGCTATGAAGTTCCCAACAGACTTCGGTGTGGGGTAGCGTGGGGCGACCAACTCGAGTCCCGCAAGTGCTATGTTGCCGCCTTGAAGGGGAAAACCAAGGTGGCCGACGACCTCAAACTGGAGCGGCCCACGGAGCAAGGCGAAGAGCGAACCGCGCCCACGGAAGAAACAGTCGCGGTCCTGACCTCAGCAGCAGACCCAGCTCGGACGGTTCAGATCGGCGCTTTCGTCCAGGAGCCCCTACGATCCGAACTGGTAAACTTCTTACTTCAAAATTTAGATATTTTTGCATGGTCCGCGGCAGAGATGCCCGGTATAGACCCCGAACTCATAACTTACAAGCTGAATACTGATCCTGTAATTAGGCCCGTTAGACAGAAGAAACGCAACCTAGCCCCGGAGCGGTGGAAAGCAGTCAACGAGGAGGTCAAAAAGCTCACCGCAGCTGACTTAATAAGAGAAGTCCACTACCCGAGTTGGGTAGCTAACCCCGTCTTGGTAAAGAAGGCCAACGGCAAGTGGTGCATGTGTGTCGACTACACCGACCTGAACCGGGCTTGCCCAAAAGACTGCTTCCCGCTCCCTAGAATCGACCGCTTGGTGGACGGGACCTCAGGGCATGAGTTGCTAAGTTTCTTGGACGCCTATTCGGGCTATAACCAAATTAAGATGGATCCGGCGGACGAAGAAAAGACTGCCTTCATCATGAAATTTGGCCTGTATTGTTACAAGGTCATGCCCTTTGGGTTGAAAAACGCAGGGGCAACCTTTCAAAGGCTTGTAAATAAGTTGTTTGCGCTGATAATCGACAGAAAAGTAGAATGCTATGTAGACGACATGGTCGTCAAAACTCAATCCTCACACGAATTAATACAAGATTTGCATTCTGTTTTTGAAATTCTACGTAAGTTTAATATGAGACTGAACCCAAACAAATGTGTATTTGGTGTGACCTCGGGCAAATTCCTAGGATACATCGTGAACTGGCGCGGCATTGAAGTCAACCCAGATAAGATTAAGGCCATTTTAGATATGAGACCACCCCGGAAGTTGAAGGAGGTTCAGAGATTGAATGGCCTTATAGCCGCCCTGTGCCGCTTCATGTTCAAATCGGCGGACCGTTGTCTGTTGTTCTTTAAGGCAATTAAGAGCAAAGGGTTCGAATGGACCCAAGACTACCAGTTCACGTTCGACGAGCTCAAGAAATACCTTGTTAGTGTGCCAACCTTAACCCGGCCCGAGGAGGGTGAGGTTTTAGAATTGTACCTCTCAGTGAGCAACGAAGTGGTCAGTTCGGTGCTAATAAAGGAAGTAAATCGGGTTCAACGACCCATCTATTACGTTAGCAAAATATTGCAGGGTGCAGAGACGAGATACCCGAAGATAGAAAAGCTAGCATACGCACTGGTAATTGCAGCTCGGAAGCTCTGCCCATACATCCAAGCTCATACTGTTATCGTCCTCACTGACGAACCTCTGAGGAAAGTATTACTTAAGACCGAGGTCTCTGGTCGGTTGACGAAGTGGGTTGTTGAGCTTAGCGAGTACGACCTCCAGTACAAGCTGCGAACTGCCATCAAGGCCCAAGCCTTAGCAGATTTCATAGTCGAATGCACATTCAGCTCCGTAGTCCCCAGGCCAGTCGAGTCTGAACCCCGTGAGGTAGCAGCCAGTGTGGCATCTCTCCTAGCTCGGCCAACCGAGAGCTGGGATGAGGAGCCCTGGATCCTTCACGTAGATGGCTCCTCAAACCAATAGAACAACGGAGCCGGAATAGTTCTACGCAGCCCAAGCGGCACGAAACTGGAGTACACGCTACGCTTCGAGTTCGCGGTGTCTAACAATGAAGCAGAGTACGAGGCGTTTATAGCTGGACTAGCCCTAGCCAGAGAAGTAAAAGCAAAGCACATTGTTGTCTGTAGCGACTCCCAACTCGTGGTCAACCAGGTCACCGGCGAGTACGAAGCTCGCGAGCCAACCATGATTGCCTACTTGACCAAAGTTAGAGAGGCCCTGCTCAACTTCTAGTCACACTTCATTAGGCAGATACCAAGGTCAGAGAACGCTGAGGCCGATGCCCTGTCCATAGCCAGCGCCAGCGACATCACCATGAGGACTGTGCACATAGAGAACTTGCACTGGCCTAGCATTGTCAGGGGGGCAGAGGAGGTCGCTCCCATCATTCAAGCAGAGCCGAGCTGGATTGACCCACTCGCAAGCTTCCTGTTACACGGGACCCTCCCTGCAGATCGCAATGCAGCCAGAAGGGTGTAGCACTAGGTAGCCAAATACGTCATGATAGACGAACGGCTGTACAAGAGATCCTACACGCTCCCCTATTTGCGTTGCCTGTGACCTACCGAAGCCGAGCTCGTACTCCGTGACACTCATGAGGGATTATGCGGCGGACACTTGGGGGGCAGGGCCCTCGCCCAGAAGGCACTTCGATAGGGGTATTATTGGCCAACAATGAAAGCAGACGCTATCGAGTTTGTTAGGAAATGTGACAAATGCCAGAGACATGCCAATATTCACCATCAACCCACTACCGACCTCAAGTATCTCACCAGCCCGTGGCCCTTTGCACAATGGGGCATCGATCTACTTGGGCCATTCCCGCCAGCAACGGGTGGAAGGAAGTTCTTAGTAGTGGCAGTGGACTACTTTACCAAGTGGGTAGAGGTCAAACCCCTTGTAACGATCACAGCCCGAAATGTTCAAAACTTCTTTTGGAAGAACATCGTGTGCCGCTTTAGATTACCTCGGGTATTGATTTCTGACAACGGCAAGCAATTCGAGAATATCAAGTTCCAAGACTGGTGCCAGGACATGGGAATCCGACAGAATTTTACTTCAGTCGCACACCCTCAAGCAAATGGTCAGGTCGAAGTCACGAACTGAGCCATCCTCCGTGGACTGAGCTAAAGGACTATGGGCAGAGGAACTACCCAGTGTTCTATAGGCCTACCAGACCACGGAGAAGACCGCCATGGGAGAAACACCCTTCAATCTCACCTACGGCACCGAAGCAGTGATTCCCGTAGAGATCGAAGTACCCATGCTACGATTAGAAGCATACAATGATCAGACAAATGAAGATGGGCTACGTACCAACCTCGATCTACTCGACAAAGTAAGGGACCTCGCGTACATCAGGGCAGCAGCCTACCAGCAGAGAGTAGCTCGGTACTATAACGCCAGGGTCAAGAAGCGGAATCTCCGCGTTGGTGACCTCGTCCTTCGTAAAGTTATGGTACCTGAGCCTGGCGCTGGCAAGCTCGGGTCCAATTGGGAAGGTCCCTATCGAGTGAAGCGAGTGCTCGGGGAAGGAACTTACGAGCTTGAGACCCTCGAAGGGAAACAAGTACCTCGGGCATGGAATATTGTCAACCTAAGACGATACTATCTGTAAGAATTGAATAGGCCACGAGCCACTCTCAAAGCCTAAGGGCCAAAATACCGAGCTAATATGATCTTGACACAACAAGACCCAGTCACCTCTGTGGCATGGGCAGACTCCGAAAGTGGGCCACGAGCCACTCCTCCAGCCTAAGGGTTGAAACGCCAAGCCAATGAAGGAACCTCGGCAACATACAAAGTTAAGTTGCCCCATCAACACGAACTAAGTACTTGCATCACCTGAGGTGCAGGCGGCTCGAGCACGAACCTTACGTCAAATAGCCTGCCCTGGCATGCGAAGAGTTAAACCCGTGAGGACAACTGACAGCAGGCTACCTCGAGTGCAGATAGGTCAGGCGTGCACCCTACTATATCCCTCACACCGACATACACAAGGCTACCCCTACTAAACAGTTTGGGGCCACGATGGCCGATTAAGGAACACCCACTTCAAAAGTTCAATACGGTAGGCTAACAGCTCGGAGTGAATGACCACTTCGACAAAATAAATTGCACAAACTTTTGGCAAAAAGAAAAAATCTTTTCATTGCAGAAGATCCATTACATAAACTCCATTAAGGAACGTCTTGGTTACAAGAAAGAAAAGGGGGAAGATTAAGTTTACAAATACGGGAGCAAACTACTTTGGAAGCTCTTCACCTCTGTTGGGGACCTCCTCGGGGGCAGTAACTGGGCCAGCATCCTCTGCCTCATCTTCGGCGCCCTCATCTTCGGAATTTGGATTATCTTTGGACTGACACACGATGTCGTCAGTGATCCGTGAAGTGGTGATGGCGCTCGTATCCAGGTCGGGGTAGAGATGCCTGATCAGCCACCAACTAAGCTTGAAGCCCTTACGGTAGGCCTTCGTCATCACGTCGTCGAACCTTGAAGAATTGACGTAGTCAAGGAAGGCCTGAGTCTTGGCCTCCTCGAGAGCACCCTCGAAGATTGCAGTCTTCTCTCTTATGTCTTCCTAGATGTACTCCACTTCATGCTCCAGCTTCCCCTTCGCCTCCTTGAGGCCTTGCACCTCGAGCTTCAAGGTGTCCCGCTCAGCCTTGAGGTTGTTCACCTTGAGCCCTAAGGCCTCTTGACCGACCTTGAGACCGTTCACCTTGGCCCTCAGCTTGTCCTTGTCTCGGGCCAGCTCCCCCTTCTCCGCTATTAACACTTCGATGAAGCTCTTTTGAGCCGAGGCGTCACTCTCTAAGCGATGGACCTGGCAGCGAGTTGCCCTCAACTCAGTATGGGCTGCGCGAGATGACTTCTCAGCCTCTAGAGCCCGCTTCAGGTGCCGATCTGATTGAAGAGTCAAGGCACGAATGGCGATGTTCACCTGCAAAAGGGAAACCGGTCAAAAGGGAAACCAAAAAAAAAGGAGACTCACCACCATAGTATGAGTGGCAGCTCGAGCACCGAGCTGACCAGGAGTGAGTACGGCCCACTCGTTGACCTCCCCCGAGTATGCAGCCAGCTTGCTCTTCTCCAGGCTGCGCTGGGGGTTCAGAACAGTTTGACTCCCCTGGCCCTCCGAGCTGGATGCCGTCATCTCCACATCGTGAGTGGAACTCTCAGAGGCCTCGATGGCCACCTCGGTAGGACGAGCCCCGGCAGCAGCCTCTGCAGCACGAGCCTCGGCAGCAGCCTCTACAGCACGAGCCTCGGCAGTAGCCTCTACAGCACGAGCCTCGGTAGCAGGTTCGGTGGGCCTAATACCAGGCTCCGCTACCACCTCGGGCTCCTGAGGCACCGCCTCCCCTTCCAAATCGATGACAAGCTTCGCTGCCACCTCGGGCCTCAGAGCTGAAGTCTGTGGAGGTTGAACCTCGACTGAAGCTCACAGGGACTCAACGCGCGCCTTCTTGGCTACGCGTTTCTTTTTCTTCATTTGGTGGAAGCGCTTCTGGTTGTCTATTCTCTCCACCTCCATGGGACCTGCAGCAAAACATGACATCAGTAACCCGAAGTAAACATACTAACAAAAAAGCCGAAGTGAAGGAAAACCTACCCGGGCTCAAGCTCGCCTGGACGAGCTTCTCCTTAGAAGTGAAGTCTTTATAATCCAACCTGAGTTGAGCCAATGACTGGAGCACCTTCTTGGTCTTCCCGTCTAGGATGACACCGGGGTCTTGAACGGTTATCCTCCAATTGGTGGAGAAGGGCCACCCCGTACTGCTCCGGACTACGAAGTAGTCCCGCTTCCAAGCTGGGACTTTGCTCGGGAGCTTGTGCATGAGTTTAAAACCCGGGCGGGGGGACAAGTAGTAGAATCGCCTGTGCCCGGGGAGAGCACCCGAAGCGCTCTTCTTTATGGCCAAAATGGTGCTGAGAATATCTAAATCTAGGGAGAGGGAACGGTCAAAGCAAAGAGAGATGGACCCCACCACATTCCGTGTGGAGTTTGGGTAGAGTTGGTCCAGGGTAATGTTGAAGTGTACCAACACCTCAACGATCAAAGGGTGAAGAGGAAGCCGGAGCCCAACTATCAGTTGCTCCCTGAAGATCACGATCTCGTTAGGACCGTGCTCCCATTGGAACTGATCTGACTCCCAACCTCGGTGGGAGGCGGATGCCAGATGACCCGAAGCTACCCGAACTTCGGATGGCTGAGCAGCAGAGGAGCCACCCCGAGCCGAGGTGCCTACCTCGAGCTCATCGATAAGGTTGTCTACGCTACACGACATAGTAGACTAGAGGGAAGAAACAAATTGAAAAAGGGAAGGAAGCTCGGGAGGACTCACCAAAAGAAATGCAACCGGACTAGGAGAACAAGACGAACTGGAAGACCCGAGCTAAGAGACCCCTGGCGTGAGCTCAAACACTGATGACAAGAACTTTGTGGCAAAGAAAATGGTCAAGGGTCACCCTATTTATAGCCATAGCAGCGGGTTCCTCGAGGCGAAAGCGGTTTAGCGCGTTTTTGACATCCGCGAAGTTCAAATCGCGTGAAATCCGTGCGTAATCCAGATGCGACTCGGGGCCTTTTTTGATCAAACCGGGCGCTAAACCGGTCCAGCTGGACAGAGCGCGCGACAAAGCGGCATGAATACCAACGCCAAATCCACTCGGTGTGTCATGACCTCCCCGTACTGGGTCATCGCCACCAATGCGGGGAGTGGGGGGCAATTGATGGAGGGTGATTTGGCCCGACCTCATAGCATGGGTACAAGTGGGCGTGACCTTGCTCAAATAGTGACTCAGCATAACAGCACAACGAGCGTGAACACAACTCGGAGGGAAAGTCCCACCGAGTACAGCTCGGCAACTCGGCGGGTAAACTACTCGCCGGGAGCCGCCTTACCCGCACCTCCTCCCCGGGGTTAAGGCACTTCGGGACGTTCCGAGTTTGGGACGTCCTGACCTCTCTTAAGGCTCGGGCCACTCCCAGGCAAGAACGCACTGATCCATCTCTGGACACCCCGAGGCATGGACACCTTGGGTCAGCCAGCTCGGCATAACCTGCTACAGGCAGCTCGTCACTCAAGAGACAGCCCAGCTCAGGGTGATCCGCGGAAGGGCAGTTCGGTATACCACAAGAAAGCTTCCTACTCGACCGCCGTACTTGACAAATCTGTGGATAGCAGACATGTCCCTCGTCAGATAGCGTCGCGCCTGTCACCTTCAGAAAGGTGTCTCGCGCCTGACAGGCACGTACCCTGCAATGATGGCCTCACGTGTGCCACCTCAGTCTTGCCTGTAATGGCTGTGGCAGGCTGACAGTGGCGGTTATACCTGCCCTGTCAGAAGTCAGAGGGCCTGAAGCAATGGAATTCGGTTATAAGGGGATCATTCTCAAGGAACAAGGTATCTTCGAATCATTTTGCGCAGCCTTCACTCTTAGCCTTCCGCTTCCCTTCTCTTCTTGCATATAGTACTGACTTAATCATCGGAGCGTTTCCGCCGGGAAACCCCCCGGGGAGTTCATCCTCTTTCCTCTCATCTCAGGTACCTCTCAGGAGCCACGCGAGTGCCAGCTAGGAGTGACCGGATCGTGCAACATCAAGATGTATCCAATATTTTATTTTTTGTAAATATATATTAGATATGTGCCCAAAATTTTCTCTATTTTCTTATTTTAGTGATTCTTTGTGTTTTCTATTTTTAAAATTTTATTATTTGACTATGACAACATTTTTTTTCTACGTTGATTTTAAATTTGACATTCCATTTTCATCATTAATAAAAATACTTCTTACATTTCATACTTATTTTTTGTTTATATTGAGTATACAATATTAGAGATATGTTCAATTCTTTTTTTGTATTATATATTTTATTTATTATATTTACTTATTATTTAATTATGGCATTATTTATTAACCTATTTAACCCCAAATGTTTGAATACTTGAATTGCTTACCCACCACTGAGAGGGAAGAAAATGGTTTTGTTTTCAAAATATTTATTTTTATACTATTAAAATTAATATTGTAGATTTAATTAATAGAATTTAATGGTAAAAAAAATATATCTTAAATATAGGATTTAATGAGAGAATATACCTTAGATATGAGATTTAATGAGAGAGAATAGGAAAATAGTTTTATTTCCATTTGTTTTTAAATTTTACATTCAATTTCTATTTTTTTAATTTCAATATTTTTTTACATTTTATCTATTATTGAATTTTATTATTTAATTGTGACAAAAATGGATTGGCCCATTTGACCCAAAATGGTTTAATTTCTTACCACCTAGACTAAAATACTATTTTTTCTAGGTAGATTTTAAAAGTATAATTATTATGTATGAATTTAAATAATAGAATTTAATGATGAGAAGAAACAAAAATACCTTAAATATATGATTAATTGAGGGTGAATGCAAGTTAATACCTTAAATGTTGGAATTAATAAGAAGGAATTGAATGAGTTGAATATCTTAAAATTACCTTTTTCAATTCATTTAATATCAATAACAAATTACCCTATTTGCCCTCATTGTTTATCAATAAATATAAATATGCAGGGATAAATTTTGTATATATATATATAGTAATATGATATTTCCACGTGCAACACATGCAAATTTAATAGTAAAACATAAAATTCAAGTGCCAAGCTGTGATCAATCAATCACCAGTGAAATTTAATCTCTAATGAGATTATATCTCAACAAGAAGTAAAACAAAAAGTAAAGAAATGTGATCCCCGCCTTATATGAAAGAGAACTAAAGGAGGTGGTGCAAATTTTGTATACTTTATATGAGAGAGAACTAAAGGAGGTGGTGCAAATTTTGTATCAATTTATAAACTAATATGAAAATTTTGAGCTGTCAATGAGTGAACATGAGGCAAAAAGTGCAGGTTTTGTATCAGATAGCAATGAAAATCATAATTAAAAAATGGATACAAAATTGAAATGGGTGCAAAATTTGTAATTGGTTTCAGATTTGTAGTGCAAACAATCAAAGCTTAAGGATATATTGCAGATACACATAGGCCTAATAAAATAAGACTTCCATTTTTGTTTCTAGGCCTATTTGGGGGTGGGGGTGTTCTAGTGCCTCATTTATTTGTAGTGCAAGGTCATTAGCATTGGCACAAAAGTTATTGGAGTGCAAATTCTGGTTTACTTTTGTTTTGTTTGTTTGGAGAGTTTAATATAATTATACCTTAGGGAAAGGTGAAACTGAAATTTGCACCTCTATACATGTGTACTATTTTTTTTTTCATGGGGCTAGATAATGGGGTGTAGCCCATCCACAAAACTAATAAACCCCCAACCCTGGTGAAGGGGAGATTCGACCCTAGTCTTTTGTTACAAACCTACAAGCACCCACAGAACTTACCAATTGAACTAGTTAACATCTTCTCCTAGGCATGTGTACTAACGCAAAATTGCACTCCAAACAAACGGTCCCCAGGACTCAAAACAATTCTTAATTTATAGAACCTTCTACATCCACTAGGATACTGTGATTTTATTATTCAATGTGCTTTTGTTCATATATTTAATTAGATAGAGCTCTTGAAATTATGCTTGGTTCAACTTTCTAATTAGATTTTGAGGTTCTAACCAGAGAGATATATAATTCTTTCTATGAAACAACCTAGTAGTTTAAAAATACATATCTAGAAGGAAATTTGCCTAAGCCTATATATTAAAAAGGATATGGATAAATGGTTCAATAGAATTGATGGATTTCAAATCCTTGATTTGTATAATATCTGAAAATAATTTAACTTGTGTAATTGAACTAAGCTAGAGGGATTAAAATTTTCTCTATTGTCCTTAAGGCTGTGTTTGAAAATGATGCAAATAAGTGTGAATGCAAATATGCAGAGTGTGAAGCGGTTCCTATAAATTACAAAATTGGGTTAGTTTTGCACTACAAATTTACCTTCTTATCAAACAAACTTTTAGCAGTAATGAATACGAACATGAATTCCAATAAAGCATATGTTTTTTTTTTTTCTCAAAAGCCCACTTGAATGCAAATTTATTTCTTTCTTATTGATTTGTCTTTAGATCTTATTATCAATGTAAATATGCATTGATCTGTCATTTGCCAATGCCACATACAAGCAAAAATGAAACTGAGTACAAATTTACCCTGAACCGAGATTTACACTCCATTTAAATTATTTCCAAATGCAACTTAAACTTTTAAATCAGAACTTTCTCCACCATATTTCGGATGGAAGGAAAATTAGAAATAGGGATGAATTATCTAAAACATGTCTACAACCAAAGATCTTAATGCACTATTGGTAGGATTAGAATTCAAGATAATTTGGTGGCACACCAAATCCCGACAAGAAATTGTAGGGCTTCAAAACATGTGCAACAAGTTCACACACCATAATTCAACTCATTTGGTGAAAGAAACAAAACTTTTGAAAATCATTTCGAACTATGTTTCTCATATTGCAGCTAAACAATTTGGAAAGAAGAATGAAGTGCAGACAATAAAGCTTTCCTACCAACCTTGGACCCAATCTAGGAAACGTTTGGAACCAACAAGTACTAGAACTCAACAATAATTTTATAATTTTGGCACATGCCGACCATGCTGCATTGCCTAAGTGATCATGCATTACCTACATTGGTTTATGTTGATGTGCCAAAGATCTGTCCCAATTTTAGTAATCACCAACTCCAAAGTGGGAATCTCTATATTCAAACTTCAGTTCAATCAATTGATTACAAATCTGTGTTTTCTTTCTTTTCTATGGAGGTGACGTATATGACCTGCAGATAAGGTCTGAGGCTCATAACTCATCATATGTTCCATAGTTCGAAACATGAATTCATTTCTGATTTGCCATGAAAGAATGCTCGTTCCCTTCCTAACGCGGAGCAACCAACATGCTTTACAGCATTAATGTGAATATCAGACTTCAGTGGCTGTTTGTATTACATGTCGGTCACTCCGCGTTTGAACAGTCACCTGCCTTTATAGTGTAGGTGCCTATACTATTTTTGCCTACACTACCTACACTAAACAATAATCAGTAGACAAACTTTCAAAATGTTATTTTGGTTTTTGAATTTTAAAATGCAATAATTCAGTAGACAAATTTTCAAAATGTGTCATTTTAGTACATGTCGTTAATCAATTCATTAATCAGTTATTAAGTGATATTTGAAAAGATACAAATATCTTTTGAGTGTCATCTAATTTTCTTTATCAACCACCCAAATGTAATAAAAATGAAGTCTCAAATTCTTGTCTCTTCTATTCAAAAAAGTTGGGGTTACGTCTAAGTGGGCATTTTAGTGACTCCAACTTTTTTGAACAGAAAAGACAAAGATTTAGGATTGTTCATTTTTTGTCAAAGTTTTGATGGTTGATAAAGAGAATTAGATGATACTTGAAGGGTATTTTTATCTTTTCAAATGACACTTAATGGCTAGTTAATGGCAGGTACTAAATTGGCACGTTTTGAAAGTTCGGATACTAAATTGTTGCATTTTAACGTTTGGGGACCAAAATGGCACTATATCCAAAGTACAATGTACTAATCTGGAATTTTCCCTGTTTTATGCCAAAAGGCAAGTTACTAAACAATAACCACCATGGTTTTCAAAACTAGACCGGATCGGACAGTCGGACTGGAAAAACTAGGAATCGATCAAGTTCGTTTTACCCTAGAACCGTTATTTCACCAAAAATCATTGATTTGGTCAATAACCTGCTGACCCAGGTGATCAAACCATTTGAACCGTCCAATAATTTTGGCCATTTTTTATTTTTTCTTATTTTTTTTAAATTTTTATTCTTTTATCAGAACGGACTATCCATTTGATTCAAATAGTCAGACCATTCGACCCAGGACCTGTTCGTTGTCCGATTCAATTTTAAAAACCTTGATAATCATTATGTGACAAGTGCTTCATGCCTCCATGCCATTAATATATTTCTATAAAGTCTCGTATATGTAAAAGTAACTCTCTAGCTGGTTGTAACAGAGACCGGGATTGGGAATATGGGTATTTGGGATTCTAATAACTAGAGGTGCATTTTCCTGAGCTTAATAACGTAAGAAAAGATTGTGTTTTCGAATCCTAAAATGGATACTGCTTTGAATATGAAACATACTGGAAAGTTGTCTAAGGCCCCATTTGGTATGTTTTCTGTATAGATTATCAATTTTTTAGAAACCCAATAGTTCATATTTTTGTTTTTTTCCGTTTGGTTGAAAAAAATTCTAACTACTGAAAGAAGCAACTCTGAAAAACCCATCTCAAATTTGATTTGGTTGATATCTTAAAATTGATCTGAATGATATCTCAAAAACAATTTCATGCATTTTTCTTAAAATTTAAAATTTAAAAGCAGAACTTCCACCATATAGAATATTTGGGATGAAGGGGAAACCAAAAATAGGGTACACTATCTCTACAGACTACATCCCTGCAAGACTAATCAGTCCCCGACAAGAAATGATAAGACTTCAACTATTTGCAGCAAGTTCACACATTAATTCAAATTAATTAACATTTTCTTGAAATTAATTAACTAAAAGTTTAATTTGACATAATCATTTCATTCACATTATGCTTTCAAATGCAGATAATAAGTAGCATCGAAAGCAGAATGAAAGTACAGACAACAAAGCTTTCCTACCAACACCCAATCTAGATATATAGTACCCGTTGTGTGCAGATGAAGAAACTAAGTTCTAGCACTAACTATGCCAAGTGGCAATCTCTCCATTCAAAATCAACTTGTTGTATTCAAGACTTCAGATCCACCAACTACCAATTAATTAATTTACTTTTGCATCTCATCCGACGGCCATGTCATTCAAAAGCAGTTCAAAATTTAGGCTCATCAGTTTGAAATTAGGCTCAGTTTGGAAGGAGTAATACAAATATGTGTAAGGTGTAAAATCTTATATTTTGTAGTGTAAAATTTTATATTTTGTATTATTTTGTATATATTTATATTGTACATATTTGTAAAACCTTATATTTTGTATGTATTTATACTATGTATACTAGTTTAGACCCGTGTGATGCATTGGTTTTGTGAAGAGAAATTGAAATTGCAGGATTTTTGTGATTTAATTAAAAAAAAAAAAAACAACTGACCAATAGAATGAAATCATAAATATGGTAGCATCAGGTGTGATTAGACCTGGCAAAAAGTTGACCCAATTCGCGAACCCACCCAACCCAACCTGAAAAAATAGGGTTAGGGTCTCATATTTAGCAATCTGAATGCGAAAATGACCTGACCCGACTCAACCCGAAAAAACTGGGTTGGGTTGGGTCATGGGTCAACCCACTGACCTGGTTGTCAAGTCTAATTGAGATTATTTATGCATTGTTAGAAGTTTCTAGTTTTTAATTTTTTCTATTTAGTCTTTACTTTTTATTGTTTACTCTTTAAATTGTTAAATGTTCGAGTTTTTATTTTATATTTGAAATTTTAAGGTTAATTCTTTTAATTTTGACATTTTTTATGTATTTTTTCTTTATTTTTTTAAATTTCAATTATTTTTTGGGATGACCTGAATTGACCCATGGATCAATCCTAACCCGAACATTTAGGGATAGGATCTAGCATTTGACAACCCAACCCGAAATACCTTGACCCATCCCGAACCCGACCCACCCAACCCGATTGCCAGGTCTAGGTGTGATTTATCAAAATTCATGGGTGGGTTTTGATTGGGGTGAAGTGGGGACATCAATTCACTCCCCATCTTTGTCCCCATCCTGGATTAGGTATCTGAATTAATCCCTACCCCCGTCCCTATTAGAGCAATCTCCAGTTCTCCACACATGACCCATTTGGGTTAGGGGTGCAAACGGACCAGATCATGATCAATCCATTTTGAATTTGAATCCGATCTTATTTTGTTGAATTCAGATATCCCTCTATTAGATATTTGGATCAGATTAGATCAGATCAAAAAATAGGATCCATTTAAAAATCCGATTGAATTTGGATGACCCCTATTTAAAATATATATAACAAAAATAGTTGAAAAAAATGCTTGTGCTTTTTTCTTTATATAAACTGTTCTGTTTTTTTGTTAATAACTTATTAAATTTTACAGACTATAATGGAATCAAATCGGATATCTGACATCCTTAGTGAATTTGAATTCAAATTAACCGCCTTTTTAAGATCTGTTGGGAGGATTTATGTTATCGGATTAGATTTGGATTATCCCAATTTGAATCTGATCCAATATCTTTGCATCCCTAATTCGGGTCAGGGAGATCATGTACCTAGCGGGGACAGGGAAAATTGCCATTCCTATCATAGCTTACCTAATCGACCTGGTCCAGCCCTACAAAATTAACCTGATCTATGTATAAAATAGTTAAATTAATTTAATAATTGTCAATTCTTTTCAACTAATCGTAATTTTCAATAATTTTATAATTATGAGAATTTATGTATTACTAAAACTTCTTTACTTAATTGAAATTAACTGTAATTTCACTTTAATTTATGGAATTTATATTTTTTGAGAATTAATGTTTCGATATGAGTATTAATTTTCAGTATTTTTTAACTAACAACATTTTTATCATATTCATTTTCTCAAATAACAGCAATTTTTAGAAATTTTCAACAACTTTGAACTAACAACAAACATGAACCTAAATGAAACAAAGTTCTACATGATCGTCTTGAGTAATAGAATGTTTTCAAAGTAATTCCGACAATTTAATAAATATATTTGAACGTCCAGATGAACAAGAAAACTTGCTTTTGTCATTTCTAGTTGAATGATACCTGAATGAAAATGCCCATAGTGATGATTCCACTATAAAGGTAGGTGTCTGTTTGAAAAAGAAAATAAAAAGAAAAGAGGATCGCGGTGAAGTAGATCTACCCTTATATATATTACTTCTATATCATAGAAAGAATTAGGCTAAATGACTTAAACAAACCATGAAGTTATAGACCTTGAGGTTTTAAAATAGACTTAAATATACTTTGTAGGCTGGCCCTTCTTGACTTAAATATACCCTCCATCAGTGAAACTTAAATGTGAGTTCATTTAAAATTTTTAAAATCCAATTTTACCCGTAGAAGACCATGTTTGGGATTTCTTATGTTAAAACATTAAAATAAATAATTATTGAATAGGTGCTTAAAACAAGTATTTATTCCAATAAGCACTTATTTGCATTTTGCAATCAATTTTTTCAAGTGCTTAGCACTTATTTTATATTGGGTGTCTAGTAGTCCTTTCTTCAATAAGCACTTAAAAAAGCATTTGTGACTATTTTGTCCTTCATTTTCTTTCAAATTTTCAAAATATACCCTTATGAAAATACTTTTATTAAATTACTTTTATAAGAACACTTTTATAAAAGTACTTTTAATTACGAAAGCACTTTTATAAAATTAATTTTACAAAAAGTAATTTCACACGAAAGCACTTTAATAAAAGCACTTTTCTAAAAGTACTTTTATGGAAGCACTTTTATGAAAGTGCTTTTATGGAAGCACTTTTATAAAATCCCTTTTATGAAAGTACTTTCATTAAAGTGCTTTCATAAAAGTACTTTTGTAAAAGTGTATTCATAAAATTACTTTTATAAAAGGACTTTTACGAAAGCACTTTATAAAAATACTTTTATAAAAGTACTTTAATGAAAGTACTTATTTCCCAAACACCAATAAGTGCTTAATTGTGTGGTCCCGACCCAAAAAAGCACTTATGTCAATTAAGCAATTATTTTGAAGCACTCCTAAACATGGCTTTCATCTCGGTGAGCATGAGTGTTGTAGGGAGGTGGGTAGTAGTTGTTAGGCAGTGCATGCCCTTAGCTCTAATCAAATTGATATACTTTTGACATTTATTGTAAATGAATAATAGTACATAATTGATTCATGTTAGGCAGTCCTAAACATGGCTTTCATCTCGGTGAGCATGAGTGTTGTAGGGAGGTGAGTAGTAGTTGTTAGGCAATGCATGCCCTTAGCTCCAATCAAATTGATATACTTTTGACATTTATTGTAAATGAATAATAGTACATAATTGATTCATGTTATATCTGGTGTATTTCTATGTAATATCCTTAAACTGAACACTTACGAGATTCGTGTTAGTTTAGAATCTTTACAACCATTGGATAGACCTAGGGAGGTTTATCCTGCCAAGGTTGACACTAATGTGTTGTCAAGTCGATTGGGGTGGTTTGTCTCAACTGCCAGGGTGAGACCCGAAGTACATGTAGTGTGGGTTTAATTGAAACTCTAAACTAGACTATTTTCTAGTTATGCCTTGGACCTTGTAGACAGATGGGAAATTGGAAAGTTACACCTAACCCTAGACTCGATTATGGTGATACACTAGGTATCAGATTGGACTGTCTTTGATATGCCAGTCAGTGAGATCCTTAGCAGGGGTCAAAACCTGGGCATATTGGGGAAGTCTAAGAATTCACCTGAGTGGGTGATCATAGTGACAAAATCAGCCCTTTTGCCGGACAAAGTGAATAATCGAGGATAACACTCTCTCTGATATAAACCTAAATTGTCAACAGTTGATTTCAAACGTGTTTGAGATTTTCTTTGCATATATGTATATATATATAAACACTTACGTTGGGAGCTACATTTGTGGATTTCATATTACGTATCTCCCTCCCTCCTTTTGGTTATAGATCTGGTCTGGTTTGTTTCAAGAACAAACCTTGACCCTAGACCGAGACGCCAAATCCTGTCTCGAGTAGTGGAAGAACTATCTCAAACCGGGTATCAAGAAAGGCTCATTGACCCTAGAAGAAAAGAACCTCGTCATTTCTCTCCAAGCCAAGTACAACAATAAGTGGAAGAAAATTGCCACTCAAGTCCCCGATTGCACCGCCAAGCGCCTTGGAAAGTGGTGGGATGTCTTCAAGGAGAAATAGCTCAAGCTGCAATAGCAACAGCAATAAAAAACCCAATAGTAGCAATGTCTCCTACCCTCGGACAACCCTGACCCATCAACACCCTTGCCAACCCCACCACCCACCATCACTCCTGAACGCTCTCTACATGGCCAATATTACAATATTCTGGAAACCTTTGCAAAAAAATGCATTCAGCCCAAGCTCCTCAATCTCCAGTAGAAAAGTACGACCACATTCTTGATGCCTAGTCATCTCCCACTCACCGGACGACAATTGTGGTCTTTTTTTTTTTGGCAAATTACCTAGTTAGGATAGTTCTTGAATAGAGAAAATCTGGATTTCCTTTCCTAGAACTAAAAGTTCACCTTCCATTTGCATTCTACATTCTTACTTCTACTATTTTTTCCTTTTACCTATTTCAGTTTTGGGTTGTTTTTGAGGGCTGCATTTCAGTGATGTTCTCATGCTTAATCATGGAGCACCCTTGTAACTACTGGTCAACAACCTAGTATAAAAGACAGTCATAATGCATTACTCGTAGGGCATAGGATGTTAGTTTTAGGGGTACCAATGGCTCCAAGAAGGTAAATGACCTTCATATATTGAATCTTAGAATAGAAGAATGGACCCAACCCAAATGTGAAAGGACCCCCACCTTCACCTCGTGAGTCATACTGCTATGGTCATTGGCAATGACAGACTTGTGATATTTGGAGGTAGTAGAGAAGGGGAAACTAAGTTCGTTCTTCCTGGGTTCATTTTAGTAAAAAAATGGTGTACATTAATTCGTAAAAGGGTAAAAGAGGTATTTTGAAAAAAAGATGATCGGAATGTTCAATTTCCGTCATGATCATTGATGGAAGGGAGGTATTTATTGATTTTTTAAAAAATAGAAGGGGAGGTTTTTATTAAAGGAAAATTATAAGAGAGGTTTTTAAGATTGTCAGAAACTTCGGGGGAGGTTTCTGTATTTTAACCCCAAATCTAAGGCAAAATCGCTACAATATCCCATTAATGAAAATGACACTATGTTGCCATGTGCCAATACCATAAACACAAGGCATTAATAACAACTAGCAGGGACCTGTTCAATGCACGGGAAAATCTAAAAGATTTAGTAATTTTATTTTTCATTTAATGTTGATTTATAAAAAATAATTATTGTTAATTGAATATAAACAAATATTTTTAATAAATTTAGTTTTATTAATAATTTTTGTTCTTTTTATTATTTTAAATGAAATTTTGATTAACTTTAAATAAATAAAAATAATTATGAAAGCAAACATTTTTATTAATTCCATTAATAATTAGCAATTATATAGGAATGACAACAGGGTGGGTTTAAGACAGGGCACCCCATCCCTTTTCTTGCCCCATAGCTAAGACACTCTACTCCATCCCCACCCCGTCCCCAATGTCACGTCACGCAGGTTTAGAGCAAGTAACCACTCCTCAATGTTGGGCGAGTTCAAGGGCAAGGCACCCCACTCCTCATCAAGGATGGAGAATCCTCGAATTTCCCTGCCCCGTCCCCAATATTGGGCGGGTTCAAGTAAAGGTGTAAATTGGGACATGTTGGGTTGGCACGACACAATCCATATGTGGCAATGTGAGTCGTGTCATGCTAGCCCACGAGGTGTCCCAAGCCATGCCTCCCTCCTCTAGGATAATTTGGGGGGTCAGTTCGGCACGACCCACGGCTCGAGCTCTCACAGGCCAGTGCCATGCCGTGGGTCAGGAAAGTCCATGGGTCGGGCCTTAGGCCAAGCCATGCCACACACTAAGCCAAGCTCAGGGCAAGGCACCCACTCCCCATCCAAGGTTTTTAAATCTGGACCGGATAGGGAACCGTTTTGGGATTAAATAGTTTGGTTGTTCAGTCCGAACGAATGACCCACTCTAACAAAAAATAAATAAAAAAATAGAAAAACAAAAAAGGCCAAAAACTATTGTTTGAGTTGACGGTTCAACCACCCAAGTCAGCGGTTAGCTAACCAAATAAACGGTTTTTGGACAAAAAGCATTTTGAGGTGAAACGATGTCCGGTTCCCAATTTTTCCAGTTTAACCATCTAGTTTGATCCAATTTTGAAAACACTGTCCCTATTAACCCAATATTCAATTTGATGATAGAAATGATCAAAAGGATATATTGAGTATCAACCACATGGTAAATTTCTAAAAGTAGACTAAATTGTYTTTAATATTCAAAAATATAATTTTATGAAAATTTTGGCAAACTTATTGTAATTTTGTAAGTTTGAAAGTTTAATCAAATTTATTTAAATTTTTATTAAATAA
>NW_010729090.1:6098586-6122776 GCF_000365185.1 Nelumbo nucifera
TTCAATGGTTTTCCAAAATCTATAAAATGTAATAAATTTTCCTAAACTTTCCAAAATATTCTAATAATTTTCAATAATTATTTAATGCATTTTAAATAAACTTTCAAAAACTTTATATCTTTTAATTTCAAAAATGTTATTTTACGAAAATGTAGTTTTATGAAAAATTTTGAAAAAATTATTACATTTGTGTAAGTATGGGGATTTATTGAAATTTTTTTAAATTGTTGTTAAATATATTTTTTTATTTGGTAGTTTACTAAAAAATTACACTAATTTATCTTTTGTTTTTCAATATAAATTAATTAATAATTTCATTTTCTAACAATATAGTATTTTGTTCCCCCATTTATATTTAGTTTTTAATTATAATAATAACAATGACTAAAATTTTATGCTTTTTGATAATTTTTAAGTATAATTCTCAATTTTATAAAAATTAGTTAAAGAATTTTTAATTTCTATAAAATGTGTTAATGAGTTAATTAATAACAATATTTACTAATTTTTGGTAATTTAGTAACCGTACTAATAAGAATATTTAATTTTTGATAATTTAATAACTTTATTTATTAACTTTTGGTAATAACACTATTTAATACTCATTGAATATGGGTGGGATTAAATATTAACTATATTTAACTATTTATTAATTAATATGAATATTTTAAATGAGGGAGAGTGGATATAGATTGGGGGGATGTATTTTAGGAATTGATTAGGGAGTGGGGCAACATGATACTTTCCTATTGGTTTAAATGAGATACCTTAGAGAGAGATTATATGAATATTTTTAGGTAGTTGGGTGACATGGCTTAATGGGAGTGGTGGGAAGGGGAGAGAAGAGAAAGTTAAAGAGAATGCACAGTGGGGATAATGGAGCAAGGAGAGTAGGGGTGATCATTTCAGCCCGGCCTGGGCCTAGGCCCACATCAGGCCCGCAAATTGTAGGGTCGGGCTTGGGCTTAATACTTCAAGCCCGACCTGGGCCCAACCCAGCCCGCATATAAACTTACACATTTTGTGTATAATATACATATGTATACATCATATTTTACATTATATTATATATTTTATATATAAATATTATAACATGACATGTATAATTTATATTTTATGTAACATTTTTATTATATAATATATAAAATAAGTTTATATGCATGTTATGTCATTTAATATATAGATATGTAATATTTTATATGAGTGACATTGGCCCGGAATCAAGCATGGGCCCGTATAGACTTGGGCTAGCGCTTATTCAGGCCTAGAAGCTCGGGCTAGGCCAGGCCCGGACCTAAGCTATAGCCCTTATCATAAGAGTAAACGCCGGCCCTATCTAGTCCATGATCACCCCTAAAGGAGAGGCATGGTGATGGGGACACGTGCTTTGTTAAGCAAAAGTTAAACAATAAACCCAAATTGATACAACCCGAGTTGGTGGGTTTCGCTAATGGTCAATTGGTTTCGAGTGTCAAACTACGGACTTGACCAGATTGATTTGGTTAGCGAAACAGCCTGCAACTGAACTGAACTATTGATTGAACACTCCTAATTTCAAACGCGCTAGCGCCCTGCAAGAAAACGGCTGCGCTAACGCGCAACGGCTTTCGCGCCTTGCGCTCAAGCAAGCGGAGGAGCAAGTTCARGCGCCCTAGCCCTTCACTTGCTACCTCCGTTTCCTTCTTTGGTGTTGAAAGCCGTTTTCCCTTCCTTCTCATCGGATTTGATGCCACCACTACCAGCACAGACTTTGAAAAGTAACACGCTCCCGACASGCAGTCCATAATGTCATCCATCGTTAGCATTATTGAATTTATAGTCTAATCTCTAATAAATAACAATAGTTTAATCTCTAATAATTTTTGAAAATTTATAGCAAACATACACAATCATTGAAAATAAGTTTATAATAAAATTATAATAGATATATAATAAAAATACAATAATTACAAAAATATACTAAATTAGTCAATAAATAGTATAATCTTAAATAATAGTTTAATCTCTAATAAGTATTAATCTATAAATTATAAAAAACATAAAATTACTAAAAATAAATATATAACAAAAATACAATAAATATGATAAATTAAATTTCAAAAGTTAAATAATAGTTTTTTAATCTCCAATAAATGTTGATAATTTTCTATTAAATAACAAAAAATACATTTATAAATAATTATTGAAAGCATATTTATAAAAATAAATAAATAATTATTGGAAATAAAATAAATATTAATTATAGTATATATAAATATATAATGAATATACACTATTATTGTAAAATTATTACTAATAAATATAATTTTGCTGGTAGTTATTTTATAGAATTATTAATTGATATAAGTGAAACTAGTTATTTACAATATTATTTAGCTATTGGAATAATATTGTTATTTAAATTCCTAAAATATTAATTATTTATTGAATTTAATAATCTATAAAATTATAATTGTACTATTATTACATAATTCGTTATTAATTTTGTAAGATATTAAATTATTATTAATATGAATATTATGAATTCTATTATAATTGTTTTTCTACTTTTAATAATTTTTTTTTAATTTATTACATAATTTCGTTATTTTCACTATTTAATTTTTTTTCATATTAAATATTTTTTATTTAAATATTTAAATAATATGTAAAATATTTAAAATTTTTCATTATTTGGATTTTATTTATTTTAATGTTATTGCATAATATTAAATATTTTGTTATATTATATAGCTATTTTTAATGTTTTTTTAAGATTTTTAGTTATTGAAATATTTAGATAATGTTTTATTTTTTAATGTTAATTTTTTTTATTTGAATAACTTTTAAATTGAATAATTTGTAAAATTATAATTTATATTGTTACTCCATAATTTCATGACGAATTTTGTAAAAAATATTGATTTATTAACAATATGAATATTATTAAATCTAGGGAAATTGTCTAAAACTCACCATGAGTTTTCAGCATTTCTCTTAAACTCACTACAACTTTTCAAAACGTGTAAAACTCACCATGTCAGTAAGTTATTTTCCAAAACTCACCTTCTATAACTGCACCATTAATGTTTCTTAACAAAGGTGTTCACGTTAGCATAAATAATAATTTGTATGACCAAATCAACCATGGTGAGTTAGAGGAAAAGGGTCTTTTTCATTTTTCAATTTTTGTTTTTTGAACATTTTAGTGTTTTGTTATAATTTCTAATGTTTTTTATATTTTCTGTTTTTTTACATTTTTCTATTTTTTACAATCTATAAAATTTCCTGTATTTTTTGTTATTTATTTGCAATTTCTGTGTTTTTCTATAATTTTTGGTGTTTTTTCTACAATTTTTATTTTCTGATTTTGTTTTTCAATTTCTTTAGTTTCTATAATTTGAAAATAATTCTTTATTTTATGTGCAATTTCATAATTTTTTATATTTTTTGCAATTTCTGTGTTTTTCTGTATTTTATATTTGAAAATACTTTTTGAACGTTTTCCTTTTTTTCATATCTAAATATTAAAATATATGTATATATTTTATCTTGACAGCCGTTAGTCTCTTTAACGTCAAGTTAGTGACATTGTGAGTTTTAGACATTTTGAAAAGTTGTGGTGAGTTTAAGAGAAATGCTGAAAACTCATGGTGAGTTTTTAATAATTTCTCTTTAATCTACTGATTTTTTGTGTTTTGAATAGATATTTTAAATATGTATATAATTTCGTTATAACATTTAAATAGTTCTGAATTTTTTTTACTTGAAACTTTCTTTAGATAGATATAGATAAAAAGTGGGGGGTGGATAAATAGGAATTAAAGATAGTTTAGCAGAGAATCTCTTTACTAAATTAGAGATAATTTAAGAGATAAATAAGAGTTAAAGATAATTTAGGAGATAAATAGGAATTAGAGACAATTTAGAAGGAAATGGGGGAAAGTGATGCCACTTGGCTAAACATTAGGAAAGCAATTCCCTCTTTCTTTATAATTGTTAGAAATAGTTAAGCATATGTGATTTCCTTATTGGTTTAATGGGTAGTTATGTGGAATTAAAAAAAAATTAAAAATTAAAAAAATTAAAAAATTAAAAAGGAGGGCTTGAAGCAAGGAGAGGGCTGCTGACATGATAGAACCAATTTTAATATATATATATATATATATATATAAAAGGCTCAAAGAATATGTCGGTCAACTTATTTTAAGCCATGAATTCAGCCAATTTTCGTCCATTTCATACCTTGAGGTCTCCAAGATTGGCAGAAGTCTTACCCTAAAAGTCCCAAAATAAGGGAAAAGCTCAGACAGTCCATTTCTCCATAAGCTCCACAGCTCTCCATCGCCAATACGTTGCTAAAAAAGAATAATGGAATTGACTACTTCCCAAGGTTCAAAATATTGCAACCAATTGGTACATATGGACCAAAATGTATCGATTTT
Organism: Nelumbo nucifera; assembly: GCF_000365185.1. The sequence continues at coordinate 6,103,011 of NW_010729090.1, forward strand.
AAATTTATTTATACGAGAAACAGGAAGATTTAGTACATGTGGTCACTTTTGAAGGTTAATACCTTTTGCCAATGTTTTTAAAACCGGACCAAACTGGATGGTTGGACTTGAAAAATCGGGAACCGGTCACTTGATCGGTTCTGTTTAACTCAAAACTACTTTTTGGCCAAAAACCATTGATTTGGTTAGTGAATTGCTGATTTGGGCAGTTAGGCCATTGAATCATTCCACCCTAGAATGGTTTTTGGCCATTTTTTGAGGTTTTAAAATTTTTTTTTTTTTCTGTCAAAGCAGGCTGTCTGTTCTGACTAGACCTGTTCTTGGTTTGGGCTGGGCCAGGCTTTGCATATGTATCAACAGAAAAGCCCGAGCCTGACCAGAAATTTGAAAATAGGTTTTTTTTCCTTTTTTTATTCAATAAAAAAGTGTTTTATTTATACTAGAAACCTTCAAACTCAAAAATAACAAACATCTCACTATTATTTGGAGAAAATAGAGAAGAACAAAGAAAAATATCGCATATATGTTTTTTATTAAATAAATATATTTTTATTATTTAATATATAGTATTAATTCAGACTCAGGCTCGGATTAAACTTTATTGAGAAAGCCCAAACCCGGCCCAAAAAAATCGGGCCTGGTGCTTTAGGCCCGAACCCAAGCCCATGGGCCTAAAATTATGACCAAACCCAACTTATAACGGGCCAGGCCAGGCCAGCCCATCAGGCTACCCAGCCCATAAACAAGTCTAGTTCTGACCAGACAGTCAGACTGTTCAACCCAGAACGGTTCTCTATCCGGTCCAATTTTAAAAACCTTGCCTTTTACAAATATAACTTCATGCATTCACTCAATTCTTGATGCTTGAAAAATTTACATACTGTGCATATCAATACTTTAAATTAACCTTGATATTGCCTTAGATTCTGATTGATAGGAAGTTACAATATCTTGAAAAGCAGTCCGAATTCTACCCTATTTCTAATAGGTAAAGTTCCAAACTTACACTCAATTGTTTCTTATTGTTCTTTTCTCCATTTGATAAAATAACTTTAGGTGGTACTAGATTTGTCATGTCTCAAAGAATGTAATTAAACGTATATAGATCTTTTCCTATTTTAAGAGAATACTACAATAAGGGTGGTGAAGATTAAAGAGATGGGGCCTAGCACTTAATAATTGCAGATAAGAAGAACTATCTTACAGTTATCCCTACCAATCCTCCAAATTTAAAATATATCCCCCATTATAATTGTGTTCCTTAGAAAAACCGGGAACTGGTCAGGTGACTAGTTTCAATTTTCCTCAAAATTAAAAATTTGCTCAAAACCATTGATTTTAGTCAGTAAATCGCTGACTTGGGTGATTAACTGTTTGAACAGTTTTAATCATTTTCTTTTTAATTTTTTTGTCAAAATAGGCTGACTGTTCGGGTCAAATGGTCCGACCGTTTGACCCAATAACTGGACCCCTGACTGGTTCAGTATCTGGGTCGTTTTTAGTGAGGTAAATCCTCCTTGCCTAGCTGCAGTTTTGTTGGAAGTAAGTGTTTATTTTATCAATGAAATGATTTGGCTAGCTGCAGCTTTGTTGGAAGTAAGTATTTATTAAATCAATCCAAAAAAAAAAAAACTTTAGTCTCCCCATTTGGCGGTTAGATTTTCTTATAAAATCACTTTTAGGTGATTATATAAAAAAATTAAAATTTATTTCTACCAATTTTAAAACAATTTCAAGAACTAGGATCCCATTTTCACCCTTCTTTAAATTGGTGATATCTTTGAAAATGTTGACCCCAGACCAATCTACAAATAATTTCTTACAATTTTTATCTTATATTTTTGGATTGTTAAAGAAAATTGATACTTTAATAGTCATAACTCATAAGATGCTATGAATTAAACAATTACTATAAACCTAAAATAGTTAATTTTTATTGTATATTAATATGATTTGAGTTGTTTTTATTTCATTTACTTTAAATATATTAATCTTTTCTTACTTTTCTTTTAAAGATAATAGTGTTTTTACCTTTAAATCCTTCAAAAAAAAAGTAGGGTCTGTCAGTTTTGGGTTGGTCAATTATCCAATTCTTATGGGTGGGTATGGGAATTACAAAATGTTCAAATTCCTACAAAATGCATGAATTTAAAATTGCACAATATTTTAATTCATATGAATTGCACACATCCAATTAATTGTCAATAATTATAATTCCAACCTACAATTCAAATTCTTATCCCTCAATTCTCACAATCCAAACATAACCCTGTGATTATTAGTCTTCTCTCTCTTTGTGTGTGATTTGGAGCGAGGGTGTATGAATTTCCCTATACATCAATTAGATATAGCTTTGGCTTTAAATCTTTGACCAAACACAACCTTATGGTCTTGATCAGAACTCTTGTGCATTTCAATTAGATATAGCTTTGGGGCTTATAATGGGCGACCTTTCAATCTTTGTTCGAGTTCTTTAATAACTCTCAAGATCCAAATGCTTCAATCTAGCAAATTCCTTGGTGGGGTTTACTATATACACAGAGACAAGCTAATTGGCTGAAGCTGTTGGATTGAGGATGGTGAGTCCATTGTATTGGTCAACCACGTTCCTAAAATGATGGTCGCTTGTTGGGTCACCCATGTGAGGCATTAAATCTATGATTTGTCACTCACGCCCACCCGTACCAACAGCAGACAGGTCCAATCACTATTAACCACACGGGCCACAACCGGAGACTGCACCACCTCAACTGGTGTGTTGTCAGATGTGGCGGTGGGCAACCCTTGACCCGACCTGCCCACCTCATCTTTTTGTCCTTGTCTAGTTCCCACTACTTACTTCTTTTACTTGCCTAATTCATCCGTTTCGGATCTTATGTCCCGTTTGGTTTGTAAGAATAGGGTTTTGGAATCGGAATTGAAACCGGCTATTTCGATTCTAACTATTTGGTTGGATCGAATCAGAATCTTATTTTTATTCTTACTGAAATGACATTCTCCCATTTGAGGGAATTGACCATTTCTTACCCTTCCCTTGGAAATAAAAACTAATTCCTGTTGATTCTACTTCTCATTCTCATTCCTGTTTGGATCAAACAGACTATGGAGGACCTTTAATAAGAATCAGAGCTGGGTTTTGGTTTGGTTTGGTCTATCAGTTCATTTGGTCTCCATTTCTTTACCATGCTGAATTGGATACAAATTTTGCATTCCATTAAGTTTTGCATTCATTTGTTTGTAACTGTAGTTTGTACTCTAAAAAATTGAAACAAAATTTGCACGCTTTCCTTTTCCCTCCCATTTAAAATGGGGATCATATTATATTTTTTGATACATGGGAACAAGTTATCGTTTTCTTTCTTAAAGCAAACAAAACAAAACTCAAAATGAAACAAAAATATATCAAGATTTACACTCACTCCATTTGCATTCTTATACATTTACATTAGTGCAAATAAAATTTACATTACAAACAAACAGAGCCTTAAATACTGGATACCATCAACAAAATGACTTGAAAATAACTAATAGGGGACTTTAACCAATAGCTCTTTAACAAACATAAAACTTGGATCATATGCAAGTCAAGTACACAATTTGAAAATTTTACATCGGCCCAAATTTGTAGTCCGAATCTGTTCAAATTTTAACAAATTCTCAACCCAGAGTCTGTCCAAATTGCATCCTTAATTGACGGGAAAACAAATTCATATTTGATCCAATTATAAACAGATTGAATTTGATCGCTTAAATTAGACTTAATTAGAATTCAAATTCAGACAAGCCGACAAGGGAGTACCATCTCAAGCACTAGGTGGAAAGGGGTTGAGCATCTTGGGCCTGAGGGATGGGCCATCGACGCGTCTAAAACCCCATATCTTGCCGCATATTACAAGAATCGGAAGCCACCGGTGAACTGTCACACCTATAACGTAGACCTATATACCACATTGAAATTCTGCTCAATTTGATGAATGTCTACGTTCCTTTTAAATATTTATTTTCTAAAGCCCACAAGCCATAACCCATTGGGAGTAATTAAAGCAACGATTAAACTTTGTCACTGTCCATTAAGCCCAAACCCAAACGGCCCACTATTAGGCCCACATCACCCATTATCCCAACCCAATGTACAATCAAGTAGGTAATGAGTAATGGCTGCGTTGTTGGAGCTTCACGGATTGCACCGTGGGGTCTAACCCTTTTTGAAGTAAAGCCAAGGAAATGATGATGTTAGATATCTGATAGAAGAACTATAGAAGAGAGATTGTCTCGGGTCTGGGGCAGCTGGACCCGCACTTGCAATCAGTGAACCGTAACCATCACTCACTTTTTGGAAGAACCTTTCAAAAGATGCAATGGAACGTTTTGAGAGCTTTGAAAGCTTTTTCTTTTTTTTTTCTCTTCTATTTGTTACCTATAAAAAAAAAAGCTATGTTTTGGGCAGTTATGCCGTGTCGGCCCGTGGGCCAAGTCGGGCCATGCTTCCCTCTTCTAGGATATTTTGGGAGGTCAGCCTAGTATAGTCCACAGCCCGAGCCTGCATGGGCCCGTGCCATGGGCCGGGCTGGTCCGTGGGCTGAGTCTTGGGCCAAGTCGGGTCGCAAACCGGGCCAAGCCATATTTTTTAAAATTTTTGAAAAACTAATTAAAATTTTAACATAAATTAAAAAAATATATATATATATATATAAATTAAAAAATATCTTAAAATTTTATTTTATATGAATTTTGATGTATACAATTGTTTATATATGCAATAATAAAATGAAATAATATAATAAATTGAAAATAAAATTATATTTATATATTAATATATTATATAATTATTATATATAATATAATATAATATATGTATATTATATATTATATATAAAACATATATGGGTCGTGCTGGGCTGGGCCGTAGGCAGCACAGCCTGCTTGGTTGTGCCATGCCATGCCGGCCCATAGACCTGAAATCCCAGGCCCGACACAGCCCATATGATTGTTCTGTGCTTGGCACGATACGTCGTGCCGGACCACGGGGGGGCATGACCCTATTTACACCTCTAGTTTTGCCCATTACAATCTGTAATGAGCTTCAAATTCCAACCCATGTTGGATTCAGACCCGGTACAATTAAACCATTTTCTTACTCACTAGTTTCCAGTTAGACAATTTGACTTAGTTATTAAGAATATAAAAAAAAGAAAATAATTCCAAATTATCTTTTTGTAGCTATTTTATATAAAAAACAAGATTCAAACATGAAATATGTATATTACACAGGTTGTATCAGAATAAACAATAAAACCCAATTTGTCTTCTGGGTTTCCGGTCTGAAGGTCCGACCATCCGGTCCAATCTGAATCTCACCCGTTATTCTAAACTTCTAATTAAGACCCACCCTTGAATCCTTAATCTCAAGTTGATTTTGGCCCATTTAAGTGTAGAAACTGGGCCTCCAGCCTCACATTAGTGGCCCAGTTGCATTCTATAACATTAGTAAGGCTGTGTTTGGTTGCAATGCAAATAAATTTACATTGATGCAAAATTATAGCAGTACAAATGATTTAAGTGTAAATTTTGATCTATTTTGGTTTCAAATTTTAACTTATTTTATTTGATTGCAGTACAAATAAAGTAACTTAAGACATAAAGCAGATTAAAGTAAAATCCAAAACAAAGAATCGCAGTTTTTACATTTGCACTCTCACGCATTTGTATTAGTGCAAATTTTATTTGCACTCCCACGCACTATACAAATACAGTGTATTATAACAGTGCTTAGTTTAAGAAGAATACAAATATTTGTATTCCCTTAAAAGAGTACAAATACAAATATATAGTATAAAACCTTATTTTTTTGTATGTATTTGAATTGTACAAATTAGTACACTGCAAATATATAGGTTTAGTAATAAAGAATATAAGGTTTTAAACTGTACATATTTATATTTGTACTCATTTCTAACTAAGCACCGTCATTTTAGCATGCAATTCTCTGTGTAAACGCAAAGAGTGTCCTCACGAGTTGGATTGCACCGAACAATTTTTTCTTTTCTTTCTCAGACTGAAAAGACTGGCTTCGAGTTTACACTTGACACTGCATGTATTACTGACGCCATGTGCGACGGATCCCTCGACAACATATCCCACGGCACCACATTATAATCTCTCTCTCTCTCCAAGTACAGAACAGTGACGTGAGGACTTGATAAATCCACGTAACCACCATGATTCTACCCACAAACGCAACACAGCTTTCTTAATCAATCACCTTATCTTTCATCGAAGAAGGTAGGTTTCAGGCTCTTCTTACTTCATTCATATACAGATGATCCCTTTCAGCCCAAACACTACTTATATATACCAACAGACCAAAACCAAACCCAACAGCCAACACCACCATCGTTAATTCATTATCACCTCTCTCTCTCTCTCTCTCTGGTCCTTCTTTTCTTGATGTTATACTACGACAGTGTTGCAGAGATGCCAAAGAACCAATCTGATGAGCAAAGGAGAACAGCTCCAAAAGGGCACTTCGTAGTCTATGTGGGTAGTTCAAGGAGGAGGTTTGTTGTTCCTACATCTTACTTGAAGAATCCCAACTTCCAGCAACTGCTAGAGGAATCTGCTGAGGAATATGGGTTTAATAATCCAATGGGTATTGTTCTACCTTGTGATGAGTCCACCTTTGAACGTCTTACAGCCTTCTTGGACAGATGTTCATCATAATCATCAGTTTTTGACAAGAGAGAAAGAGAAATCAGAAAGGAGAGTCATTGTGCACTTCTTTCATATACAATTGCTGCAGAATCAGTGATTTAATTGAGATGATCTGCAACTCCCACATTTTAAGCTATCAACTCTGGATCTAATATTTGTAATCTTCTCTTCTTTTTTATTTTTTCCAAACTCGGCCTGTCAATGGATCCACCCTGAATTTCTGCTTCCTTGGGTTAGCAATGAAGAATCCCAAATCTGCAGGAAGTATGGGTTTGATAATTCAATGAGGATTGTTCTACCTTGTCCCTCTTACAGCCTTCTTGGAAATGTTTTCACAATCATCAGCTTTAGAGAGAGTGAGATAAGAGAGGAGCTAGTCTTTCTGTATTTCTCATTTCCAGTGGTATCTTCATTTCTGTTTGTTCTTGTGCATCAATGTAGCTACACATTCAATCATTCAATTGTAGCAGCATAAATGCTTTTCATGAGATGATATGCATTTGCCACATTTTAAGCTATTAACCATAGATCTCATATTTGTAATCATCTGATCAAAAACCTCCAAAATCAGGTCCTAAATTGATCCACTCTGAATTTCTGTTTCCTTGGGTTAGCACTGAATACCTGTTTCTTGCTCCAAATTATTATTATTATTATCAGCTAAACTCTGCATCATCTCTGCAGACAACAACCAAACACGTCCACACACAAACCTACACAAAGAAGGACAAATACTAGCTGTTCTCTCCAAGTTCATCAATTCCTTTGGTTCACTTTCGAAAAAACATATTAAATGCATTAAAAATTTGCACGTGAAGGGCCTAATTGTTGATGCTAATTTTTCAAACAAACATGCCTCATGCAAGAAAGAACAAACAAAAAGTCAATTGTTTTCACTGTTTGGACTTTGGACAAGGCAAAAAGCAGTTCCAATTAGGCAAAATTTACTGAAACTTTTCCTCTGTGACTTATCTGAAACTGATTGAAACATCCTCTGCTTTTGGAAACAGGCTCAGACATGTCCAGAAACACCCTCTTGTTGCAAATGTAGATTTTTTTTAAGCAAAATGCCCTTAGCTTATCTGGGTCAAGAAAGTATTAGCTATCAAGAACTCTATCAACAAAAATCTGGTTTTTACATATAAAGAAAAGTCGGCATGGATAGGCCAGAGATCGATTTATATGAAGAAAAGACTTTCTTTCAATGAAGAAAAAGTAGATATATATATATTCAGTGTTGATCTAATTCGTATTTAGAAAGACTGTAGATGGATAGTTAAAACTTAGATATGTTTGATAGTTGTTACTTTTAGATTATATTGCACATACGTCTTTCAATTACCAATGTTTTAAAAAATGATTCAGAATCGGAATCATTTTGGCCACTAGTTCGACCATCTGGTTCGAATAAGATGGTCTATTCTGACAAAAAAAATTGAAAATAATAAAAAACGGTTAAAAACTGTTGAATGGGTCGATAGTTTGATTGTTCAAGTCAATAAGTCGTTGATCGATTCATCGATTTTTAGCCAGAAACCAAATTTGGAATAAAACAGAACCAGTTGCCTTAATGGTTTCCGGGCCAAATGGTCCGACCGTCCAGGTCAATGGGAAATCAAAAACCATGCCAATTAACATTCCATTAGTTAACTTCATGGAATATTCCAGTAAACATTTCTGAAACCCAAACTACCATTACGTTATTTGGTTAATAAAGTACATCTTGAGAATGCGTTGAAAATGATTTATATTTTAGAATGATTATTTTCATCATTTTGAGATTTATACTTAGTATTTTTAATGAATAATTTATACTTAGTATTTTTAATGAACAATTTAGTAATTTTACTTTCACCATCAAACCCTGTTGTGTTCAGAGGGTCTTTGTTATAAACAAAGTTGAGGGGGCTGTGTCACCACCCCCTAAACACAGAGGGTGGTCATAAGTAATTTACCCCAAAACCGATCTGGAGAATTAATCGGTCAGGGGTCCGGTTCCTGGATTGAATGGTCCAATCATTCGAATTGAATAGTTGGTCCGTTCTAACAAAAAATTAAAAAATAAAAAATAGTCAAAACCGTTGAACGGTTCAAATAATTTGAACAGTTCAAACGGTTCAACCACCCAGATCAGCAGTTTATTGACTAAATCAATATTTTTTAGCCAAAATCTGGCTTTTCCGGTCCAACCGTTTAATCCGATCCAGTTTTAAAAACCATGATTTACCCTTTTATGTAAAAGAAGAAAGAGTTTTAGCAGTTTTAGAAAAGAAGTTTTTACTATGCAAAGATTTATAAAGAGTAAAGTTCATAAAATATTAAAAAACCTGAAAAGCAAGATTGATAGTGTGAATCGAGATTCTAACGAAATTGAGTTTCTTTTCTCTTTTCTTTCTTTTTTCATGAATTAAGTGGCAAGCCAGCCAAACCTACCAGATGTCATATCATAATAGCAATCCTGAATGGGCTCAAGGCTCAAAGTTAGGTAATATATTTACACAAGGGTCAAACATTTCATGCTATTTAATCCTTCGAAGAAAGTTCTACATCGTAACTTCTAATTTTTTTCAACAGATGTGGTCTTGGGTTTCCAAGAGTCCCACTCTCAACTCTACAAAGTCCATTAATAGTCAAATATTTCATAAATTTACTTCTCTAAGGGGTGTTCTTTTTTAGGACTTTGAGGAGGGAAGGTTGGTCAATGCGATTTTGGTTCCTGTTGATTAGGAATTTCATGTTCTTTTTTCGAGGTAGATAAATAACTTTCCCACATAGGGGAAAAGTTGACAATACTTGAATGAGATAAAAATGCCCCTTTTAATAATGTATTTTTATGGCTAAAATGGGCATTGCCTTATTTACATTCGAAATAAAAGAACATGGATAAATACACTTACCCGAGTAAGCATTTCCTAGAAAAAACTTACCCAGGTAAATGCATTTACTTGGGTAAATAACTTATCGAAAAGCAAACGGGGTCTAAGAAAGAAATGAAAAGTAGAGACTTCTTTTCTTATGCATAGAGTCTTAGAGGGCCTTCTTTTTTGGGATTTGGAAAGGGGGAAAGTTGGTCAATGAGATTTTGGTTCCCATTGACCAAGAATTCCATGTTCATTTTTCAATTTTATGTGGGGACCAAGTTTATTTTCCTCGGTATCACTTACCCATGAAAGTGATACCCATCTCCTAAGTGGGTAAATAACTTCCCCACATAGGGAAAAAGTTGCCAACACATGAATGGGACAAAAATGCCCTTTTTAATAATAGATTTCTATGGCTAAAATGGACATTGTCTTATTTACCTGCGAAATAAAAGAATATGGGTAAATGTACTTACCTGGATAAGTATTTCTCAGGAAAAAACTTACCCAGATAATTGCATTTACCTGGATAAATAACTTACCAAAAAGCGAACAGGGCCTTAGTTTTATCCAACACCCAAAATTCTTCTTTTCTTCTTGGAGATACTTCATTTCTAAGCTCTGACGAGCAAATCTCCAATCTCGAACCAAAAGAAAACTCTGGATTCTGACATAGTAGTGTTAATTTGATTGTACAACTTTAATGTTGAATCTAGGGTTGTTCACGAGTCGGGTTGGATCGGTTTATTGGGGTTTTTCCAACCAACCCGGCCTGGTCGGTTTACCTAGAAATGAAACCGAAACTGACCCAGTACTAAGTAAAATTGACCTAGTCGGTTTGAATTGGGTTGGGTCGTTTTGGGTCGGTTTTGTGAATGATTCTCTCAGTGTGAACGGTAAAGGATTCAAGTCTAAGAAAGCAAAGGTTGGATGTCTGAAAATTAAAAATGATTTGATGGATTAAAACTGATATTTTATATATTAGAAATTTTATATATAATATGTATATTTCTGAAATAAAGCTGATATATATATATATATAGATTCACAAATATATATATATATATATGAAATATATATTAAAACTGAAATATATCAGATATATATATATATAATATCCGAAATATATTATATATAATATATATATCTAAGTCGGTTTGATTTAGGTTTTCACACATGAAAACCGTATCGAATCATCGGTTTATGTTTTTTTGTAACTCGAAACCGACCAGTGCTGAAGAAAAATGGCCAACTCGGATTGGATCGGACCGAATTAATCGGTTTGGGTCTTATTATGAAGAGCCCTAGTTGAATCCCATTTTATCTCATTCCCATTAAGTTACATTAAGTTTATTATGATCAGTGTTCTTGTAATTACTTTACTCTGGACCCAACCCAAACTTAGCTTACCCGAACCCATTCATTTTCACTAATTGGATCAGTTATATTTTCCATTTTTGATATGGGATTGGACCTTAAAAGTTGGATCTGACCACCTATGGGCTTCGGCTGAGATCTTGTTTGGCCCGAGAAAGTGAGCATGACTGAACTCAAGCCCATATAATATGTGTACTTCTTGTTAATGACTTGATATATGGGAATTTATATGAAGGTATTTCGTTTGAGAGCCATGTGGTAAGTTTTGACACATTTTAGACCAAATTAAGTGGTACACCCTCCACTCCATATTTACCCCTTTCTTGAGTGGGAGGTTTGCCACATGTTAGAAGGAGAAATCCTCATATATAAGCTTAAGGGACGGACTTCTCATAAATATATATATATATAAAATAGTCAAGAAATTTTTTCTTTTTTTTTTGAAATTTTTGTTTTTATTTATTTCATGCCATTTTTGAAATAACTAATGAGATGCACTTTCCCAATAACCTAAATAATGTCTTCTCCTAAACTACCTCCCCCACTTTCTTAGAATTATTTCTAATTCCTATTTATCTCCATAATTATCTCTAATTTAGTAGAGAGTTTCTCTCCAAAATTATTTCTAATTCCTATTAAAACTCTCCCCTACTTTTTATCTATATTTATCTAAAGAAAGTTTGGATTAAAAAATTTAAGAATTATTTAAATATTCTAACAAAATTATATAATAACTAAATATTTATTAAAAACACAAAAAATAAGTTTATATTTTTACAAAATATATCATGAAATTATGTACTAACAATTTAAATTATGTTTTTCCGGATTATCAATTCAAATATTTAATAATATGTAATAGCTTTAAATAAATAAAATTCAAATAACAAACAAAATTAAATATTTTATAGATTATTTAAATATTTAAATAACTAAATGTTTATCATAACTATATTTTAAAAGTTAAAAATAACAAAATTATCTAATAAATAATTTTATATTTTTATAAAATATATCACAAAATTATGTACTAACTATTTAAATAATGAATTTCCGGATCATCAATTTAAATGTTTTTCAAACATTTAATATGTAATAGCTTTAAATAAATAAAATTAAAATAACAAAAGAATTTAAATGTTTTAAATATTTAAATAACTAGATATTTATCATAAATAGATTTTAAATAGTTAAAATAACGAAATTATGTGATAAATTTAAAAAAATTCTTTAAAGCAGAAAAACAATAATAACATAATATTGAAATTAAAAATAATTTAATATATTACAAAATTAATAATGAAATTATGTAATAGTATGAATTATGATTTTGTTGATAATTAAATTCCATAAATAACAAATATTTTACATATTGTTTAAGTAATTAAATAACTAGGTATTTTGAATAACAAAATATTTAACATACCTAGATTTTAAATAGTTAAAATAAAGAAATTATGTAAAAAATTTAAATTTTTTCTAAAAATAGAAAAATAATTATAAAATAATATTTAAATTAATAATAATTTAATATTTTTACATAATATTGTAAATAAATAATTTCTCTTATATCAAGTGATAATTTGAGAAAATAACTTTCAAAAAAAATAATATTTATTAGTAATAATTTTAAACTCTTAATATTTATTTATTATATAATTATATATACTAAAATTAATATTTATTGTATTTCARTAACTATTTATTGTTTTTGTGATAAATGTGTTTTCAATGATTATGTATAAATTTATTTTATTTTGTTATTTAATAGAAAACTTTTAATAATTATTGGAGATTAAACTACTATTAGTGAATATTTTAAATTTAACTTATTGTACTTATTGTACTTATTGTATTTATTGTATTTTTGTTATAACTTATTGATTAATATTTATTAGAGATTAAACTATTATTTGAGATTACATTATTTATTGAATAAGTTAATATATTTTTAGTACTTATTGTATTTTTGTAATTATCAATATATTTTTAATAATTGTGCATTTTTGCTATAAATTTTTAATAATTATTGGAGATTAAACTATTGTTATTTATGAGAGATGAGACTATTAATTTTGCTAAAATTATGAGTGTTCATGAGTTCATTCGGTTTGCTCATAGGCTATTTGGCCAACCAAATTGACCTGGTGAGGTTGGGGAGTTGGTCAATTGAAACCGACTGGCCTTTTGTGAAAACTGTCTCACTCAAGTTGTATCGGTTTGGGTCGATTTTTTGGTTCGGTCAATCGATTCACAAGATTTAAAAATAAAAACTTAATTTAATTTTAAAAATTATAGTGCAATTATTAGAAAATAAATTTAAAAATTAGTTTTATGATATAAAACATTTTACATTAAGAAATACAGGAAATTTTCCACTTATCCATATTAAAAATTATATTTAAAATATAAAATTTTAATATATATCCATGGTTAGGTCGTTCAATTTTGGTTGGTTTACAAATGGCCAAAGTGAAATTGATCCAACTTGGTTGAATTGGGAAATTTTTTAACCAAAGCCGGCCAAAAATACTAGAAAACCGACCAACTTGGGTTGAGTTGATTGAGTTGGTCAATTTCATTAGTTTGATGAATAAACCTAACAAAAATTAATTATTTTTATTTTTTGTATTATAAAAAATTTATTAATATATATATATATATATATATATATATATATATATATATATTAAAACAAAGCGATCAAGAAACTTTCTCCTTTTTTTGAATTTTTTATTTTTTTTATTCCAAGTCATTTTCAAAACAACCAATGAGATGCACTTTCCCAATAACCTATATATATATATATATATATATATATATTAAAACAAAGCAATCAAGAAACTTGCTCCTTTTTTTGATTTTTTTTATTCCATGTCATTTTCAAAACAACCAATGAGATGCACTTTTCCAATAACCTAAATTATCTCTTCTCCTAAACTACCTCTCCCACTATCCCACACTTTCTCCAAAATTATCTCTAATTCCTATTTATCTTCTAAATTACCTCTAATTCCTATTTATCTCCAAAATTTTCTCTAATTCAGTAGAGAGTTTCTCTCCTAAATTATCTCTAATTCCTATTTATCCTCTCCCCTACTTTTAATCTATATCTATCTAAATAAAGCTTGGATTAAAAATTTAAGAATTAATTAAATATTCTAAAAAAATTATATAATAACTTTAAAACATTTTTTAAAAACATAAAAATAATTTTATACTTTTATAAAATATATAACGAAATTATGTACTAACAATTTAAATTATTTTTTTTTGCGGATTATCAATTTAAATATTTTTCAAATATTTAATAATATGTAATGGTTTTAAATAAATAAAATTCAAATAACAAAAAAAAATTAAATACTTTAGAGATTATTTAAATATTTAAATAACAGAATATTTTAAATAACAAAACATTTAACATAACTAGGTTTTAAATAGTTAAAATAAAGAAACTATGTAATAAATTTAATAAAAAAGTCTAAAATGTAGAAAGATAATTATAGCATTACAATGAAAGTAATAATAATCTAGTATTCCTAAATAATATTGTAAATAATTAATTTCACTTATATCAAGTAATAATTTGAGAAAATAACTTTCAAAAAATTAATATTTATTAAATTAATAATAATTTTAAACTCTTAATATGTATTTATTATATAATTATATATAGTAAAATTAATATTTATCATATTTCATTATTTATTTATTGTTTTTTGTGATAAATGTATTTTCAATGATTATGTATAAATTTATTTTGTTTTGTTATTTAATAGAAAACTTTCAATAATTATTGGAGATTAAATTACTATTATTGAATTTTTAAATTTAGTTTATTGTACTTATTGTATTTATTGTATTTTTGTTATAAGTTAATGATTAATATTTATTAGAGATTATACTATTTATTAACTAAGTTAATGTATTTTTAATACTTATTGTATTTTTGTAATTTATGTAATTATTGTATATTTCATTATCAATATATTTTCAATAATTTTGTATTTTCGCTATAAATTTTCAATAATTATTGGTGATTAAACTATTGTTATTTATCATAGATGAGAATATTAATTTAGCTGAAATTATGAGTGTTCATGAGTTGATTTGGTTCGGTCATAGGCTATTGTGCCAACCAAATTGACCTGGTCAGGTTAGGGAGTTGGTCACCTGAAACCGACTAACCCTTTGTGAAAACCGACCCACTCAAGTTGTATCGGTTTGGGTCAGTTTTTTGGTTTGGTCAGTCGGTTCAAAAGATTTAAACTTAAAAATTTAATTTAATTTTAAAAATTACAATGCAATTATTAAAAATTAAATTTAAAAATTAGATTTTTGATATAAAACATTTTAGACTAAGAAATATGGAAAATTTCCCACTTTTCCATATTAAAAATTATATTTAAAATATAATAATTCAATTTTGGCTAGTTTACAAATGGCTAAAGTGAAACTGGTCAGGTTAGGGAGTTGGTCACCTGAAACTGACTAACCCTTTGTGAAAACTGACCCACTCAAGTTGTATCGGTTTGGGTCACCATTTTGGTTTGGTTAGTCAAATCAAAATTTAAACTTAAAAATTTAATTTAATTTTAAAAATTACAGTGCAATTATTAAAAAATAAATTTAAAAATTGGATATTTGATATAAAACATTTTAGACTAAGAAATATGGAAAATTTCCCACTTTTACATATTAAAAATTATATTTAAAATATAATCATTCAATTTTGGTCAGTTTACAAATGGCTAAAGTGAAACTGATCCAACTTGGCCGAATTGGAAAATTTTTGAACCAAATCCAACCTAATATATTAGAAACCAACCTACTCAGTCGAGTTAATCGGGTTGGTCGGTTTCATCGGTTTGATAAATAAACCTAACTGAAACTAATTATTATTATTTTTGTATTATAAAAATTTTATCAAAAGTAGTATATAGAATATGAATAATTATTAATTATTTAAAAAGTTGAAAATATAAAACAATTGTATACTCTTATGTGTTTCTATTAGGGTCATTTACTAGAACACACCTTAGGGATGGCAATTTTCCCCATCCCCAATGGGGATCCGACTTCCCCGACCCAATGGGGCCGAGGATGGGGATTGTTTTGGCGGGGCGGGGATGGGGATGAGGATTAATAGGAATCCCTGGTCGGAGTCGGGGTCAAGGTTGGGGATTGAGGTCCCCACCTTGCCCTAACCCTGATTATATATATATAAGATGTTATTTAAATTAAATATATTATTATATTATTTATATTATATATATCAAAACATATTTAAACCATTATTTATAATTAAAATTTTTTATTTATTTAAAAAAAAAGACTATTATCTAAAAACATTTTAAGGATTCGGGTCCCCACAGGGAACCCATCCCCTTTGAGGATCAAGGATGGGGGTTAATTTTAAAATCGGGGTCAAGGATGGGGAATATGATCCCAACCCCGAATCCGCCCTGTTGCCATTCCTATACACCTTATAGTTTTACATATTTACTTACCTTATAGTTTTCATTTTACTAAAACATCCCATATATTTTATAACTTATTTACTTAATCAACCTTTGGCGATTAGGCCTGTGATTTTTTATTCCAAAAATATCATTAAAACTTTTTTTGTATAGAAAACAAAATTGACCAAATATAGAAATAGAGTGGTTGCCTGTCTTATTAATGGCAAAAATGGTATTTTTATTTTTTTCTTTTGATTAAATTTATTTAAATGAACATTAGGGTCAACACTATCATTTTTCATTGTCATCTAATGGAAGATTGATTAAATCCATTGCAAATTATAAATGGTGTTTCAGTAAAAATCCTAACTATAAGGTAGATTTTAATAAATCCATGAAACTATATGGGGTATTTTAGTAAATAACCCTTTCTATTATTTAGCTTTGGCTTAATAAATCCCATGCATCGCACGGGTCCCCACTAATTAGTATATAAAATATGAATAATCATTAATTATTTAAAAAGTTGAAAATATAAAACAATTGTATACTCTTATGTGATTCTATTAGGGTCATTTACTAGAACACATATTGTAGTTTTACATATTTACTTAAACCTACATTATAGTTCTCATTTTATTAAAACATCCCATATATTTTACAACTTATTTACTTAATCAACTTTTCATTAAGGAGTGTCTGTTTTGCCATTAGGCTCATGATTTTTTATTTCAAATATACCCTTAACACTTTTTTTTTATACAGAAAACAAAATTAACCAAATATAGCCAATAGTGGTTGCCTGTGTCTTATAAAGGGCAAAAATATTATTTTTATTTTTATTTTCTTTTGATTAAATTTATTTAAATAAACATTAGGGTCAACATTGTCATTTTCCACTGCCATCTAATGGTAGATTGATTAAATCCATTGCAAATTATAAGTGGTGTTTTAGCAAAATTTTAACTATAGGGTAGATTTTAGTAAATCCATGAAACTATAAGGGGTATTTTAGTAAATGACCATTTCTATTATTTAGCTTTTGGTTAATAATACTTATTGTATTTTTGTTGTACTTTATCCATTGATATTTATTAGAGATTAAACTATTATTTGAAATTACAATATTTATTGACTAACTTAATATATTATTTTAGTATTTTTAGTATTTTTGTAATTATTTTATTTTTATTAGTTATTTATTTTATTTTTATTATCAATATATTTTCAATTATTGTGCATTTTTTCTATAAGTTTACAATAATTATTGGATATTAAATTACTTTTATTTATTAGAGAGATTAAAATATTAATTTAAATAAAATTAGGAATGTTAATCACTGTCTGGTTTAGTTCTGCTGTAGGCTATTTGGCCAACCAAATTGACATGGTCAGGTTGGGAAATTGGTTACCCAAGATCTACTGACCATTAGTGAAAACCAACTAAATTGGGTTGTATTGGTTTGGGTTAATTTTTTGTTTGCTCAATTGGTTTAAAAGACTACATTGAAAACTTAATTTTAAATTTTAAAAATTACATTAATATTATTAAAAAATAAATTTATAACATAAAATATTTGAGACTACGAAATATGGGAATTTCCCCACTTTCCCGTATTAAAAATTATATTTAAAATATAAAAATATTAATATATATTTGTGATTGGGTCATTCGATTTTGGTCAATTTATAAATGACCACAATGAAACCGATCCCAATTTCAACCGGAAATATTAGAAACTAAGCAATTCAGATCGAGTTGGTCGGGTTAATTGGTTTCATCAGTTCGATAAACAAGCTTAGCTAAAATAAATTATTGATATTTTTGTATTATAAAAAGTTATTAAAAGTATTATAAAATATAAATAATTAATCATTATTTAAAAAGTTACAAATATAAAACAATTGTACACTCTTATGTGTTTTATTGTTTAGCTTTCTTTAACAAATCCTGTGCATTGCACGGTTCACCACTAGTATATATACTAAAACAAGGAAGTCTAGAAATTTTCTCCTTTTTTTGTATTTTTTAATTTTTTAATCCATGTCATTTTGAAACTACCAATTAGAATTAAAATCTCTCTCTCTCTCCATCCATATATCTATCTATCTATCTCCACACGTTCCAATAACCTAAATAATCTAATATTCTAAAATTTCTCCTAAACAACCTCCCCCACTATCCTAACTTACTCCTAAATTATCTATAATTTAGTGGAGAGTTTCTCTCCTAAATTATCTCTAATTCTTTATTTATATTTTCCCCCACTTTTTATCTAAACCTATCTAAAGAAAGTTTGAATTAAAAAATTTAAGAATTATTTAAATATTCTAACAAAATTATATAATAACTTTAAAATATTCATTAAAAAGACAAAAATAATTATAATTAATTTAATAATATTCATATTATTAATAATTATATCTTTTTACAAAATTTGTCATGAAATATGTAAAAACAATACAAATTATGATTTTCTGATTTTATTCAATCTAAATGTTATTGAAATAATAAAAATCTAACTTTAAAAATGAAATATTATTTAAATATTTCAATAACTAAATATCTTAAATAACAAAATGTTAAAATTAACATTTTAAATCAATTAATAATATATTTGAAATAGTTATTGAATAACTTTCAATTATAATAAATAGATTAAGATTTTAAATATTAAGTTAAATAACAAAATATTTAACATAACTTGATTTTAAATAGTTAAAATAACGAAATTATGTATTAGTAGTACTATAATTTTATGGATTATTAAATCCATCAAGTAATCAATATTTTAAAATTTAAATAATGATATTATTTCAATAAATGAATAATATTGTAAATAACTAATTTCATTTATACAAATTAATAATTCTAGAAAATAACTTCCAAAAAAATTCTTGTTTATTAATAATAATTTTAAAAACTTAATCTTTATTTAAAAATTTTCGATAATTATTGGAGTTTAAACTACTGTTATTTAGCTTTTTAAATTTTAATTTATTGTGTATTTTTGCTATAAATTTTTAATAGTTATTGGAGATTAAACTATTGTTCACAAGTTAGTTTGGTTTAGTTGTAGGTTGTTTGGCCAACCAAATCAACCTGGTCAAGTTGGAGAATTGGTCATTCAAGTTATATCGGTTTGGGTCAGTTTTCGGTTTGGTTGGTTGGTTCAAAATTTTAAACTTAAAAAGTAAGTATAAATTTTAAAAAATACAATGAAATTATTTAAAAAATAAATTTAAAATTAAATTTATGATATAAACTATTTTAGCCGAAGAAATATTGGAATTTTCCCACTTTCTCGTATATATATATATATATATATATATATATATATATATATATATA